>CM042243.1:45031048-45098548 GCA_023566225.1 Romanogobio albipinnatus
CATTGTGTGTGTGTGTGTGTGTGTGTGTGTGTGTGTGTGTGTGTGTGTGTGTGGTGTGTGTGTGTGACTTTCTCTCTTGATCATAATTTAACCCTTTCATATAGGCTATCACAAATAACTATCACTTGAAATAAAAACATCATGTGATGTGTTTGCTAAGATCACGTATGATGCATATGTCTTTAAATGAATTATTTACTGATATGATATACATTTATGAAACATAAATTTCACATGATTTTATGAAAGTGGCTGTTTATAATAAACTTCCATAAAATGTAGACACGCATCTTACTCTTACCTGACACTGATATTAAAATCGTCTTTGCAGTTTCTGTGATTTGGCTCCATTTATTCATTTTTTTATTAACATTTTTTATTGGACCACCCATATTGAAATGAAAGCACGCTTTATGGTGTATAAGATTGTTGCACAAATGGTAGCTAAGGTAGCTCAAAAAACACATGAATAGAAGTGTTAGGATAATACAACATCAGCATTTGAATGGTATTCTGAACTCATTACGATTTGACCTTTGACATCATCTGACATGAAATTCATTTAAATTAAATTGATCTCATAGATGTGGCTGTTGTGGTTTGTGGTCATAGCAGCACCAACTGCTGCAGTTAATGTGGTGAATTCAGATGACATTGACATAGTCCTTTTATGTTTTCCCATTTTAAATGCCTATTGCCTGCAGTGCACAGTTAAGCTGATGCCACCGGCGTGGCGGTGCCACCGGCTTGAGCCCGTCATCGCTGCTCGCAGCTTTAATTATTATTATTATTATTATTATTTTTTTTAGCGACTAAATGGGCACTTTTGGGGCCCTTACCATGCTCAAAAACTCTTGAAACTTTGCAGATACGTCAGAATCTGCGGCCATCAGGGCCGGGCTGAAGCTGATACCCGGGCGTGGCAGGGGGGCTCAACAGCGCCCCCTATTAAAATTTGGTCTATATATCAAACACACTTGCACGTACATGTATGAAACTCGGTACACATATAGATCTCATCGGGCCGAACAACTTTCGTGCTCTAAGTTACGTGTCAGCCCAACAGGAAGTGAGCTATAATGGGTTGTTCGGAAAACCCATGCTCTGGAATTTAATATACTCCTCCGAGGCCATTGTTTCGATCATTGCCAAACTCGGTCAGCATGAAGTGAACATATTCAGGATGCTAAATTGCGAGCGGATTTTTGATATCTCAAACGGTTTGGCCGTGGCGAAGCAACGAATTTATGGCGAGAAAAGGGAAACAGGAAGTGTGTTATAACTTGTGCAAACATTGAATGATTTGGATGAAACTTCAGCTGTGTATTCGTTGTAAGAGGCCGATCACATGGATATGACTTTTGTGAGTCAAAGTTATAGCGCCACCAACTGGCAGCAGGAAGTGTGTCACTTTCAAAAATGCTTTAAATCACAGTCTTATTTACACCCGATTGACTTCAAACTTCATCAGTATAATGTGAAAACATGACAGATAGAGACATATGAAATGGATTCCTGAAATTTGAAGTACTGTTGCCATGGCAACGTGTCAAAGTTTAATAATGTTTTTGGCTGTTTTTGAGACTCTTAGCATGCTTGAAACTGCTTGAAACTTAACACACACATCAGAGATGTCAGTCAGTACACAAGGGCAAAGCCTCAGAAACGGGCGGGGATGAGGGGCTCTATAGCGCCACCTTTTGGCAAAAGTGGGGGGGTTAGTTTTATCTTCAGTCACCAAACTTGGTACATATATTGTTCTCTTCGAGCCGGACAACTTTCGAATTTACAGTCATTAGCTCCGACCAACAGGAAGTCAGATATTTTGGTTTGAAGGTGAATATTTGTGTAATTCAGGGTCTGAGTTTTTACGTTCTCCTCGTAGGCGATTTATTCAATCTCCACCAAACTCGGTCAACATGAAACAAAGATACGGAAGATGCTAAAATGCGAACGAATATTGGATATCTCAAACGGTGTTGCCATGGCGAGGGATTAAATAAGGACAAAAAAGGGGAACAGAAATTGTCTAATATCTTGTAAAATCATATTTTGATTTCAATTAAATTAAGATTGTATGTTTGGTAATTGAACTTAGATTAATTTAAAATTACTATACTATTTTTCAGATGAATATATATATTTTTTATAAATATTTCTTTGAATAATGTGCCTGTGATGCCCTTCCCTCAATGAACACAAGATGGCAGCATTGTGTTAGTTTTGAAGCAGGATATAAAAAAATCCCATCTCTCTTTCTCTCTAAGGGGTTTGTCTGTGTGTGTGTGTGTGTGTGTGTGTGTGTGTGTGTGGTGTGTGTGTGTGTGTGTGTGTGTGTGTGTGTGTGTGTGTGTGTGTGACTTTCTCTCTTGATGGTGATAATTTAACCCTTTCATATAGGCTATCACAAATAACTATCACTTGAAATAAAAACGTCATGTGCTGTGATTGCCAAGATCACGTATGATGCACATGTCTTTAAATTAATTATTTACTGATATAATATAAATGTATTAAAACATAAATTTCACATGATTTTATAAAAGTGACTATTTATAATAAACTTCCATAAAATGTAGACACGCATCTTACTCTTACCTGACACTGATATTAAAATCATCTTTGCAGTTTCTGTGATTTGGCTCCATTTATAAATTTTTTTATTAACATTTTTTTATTGGACCACCCATATTCAAATGAAAGCACGCTTTGTGGTGCATAAGATTGGTGCACAAACGGTAGAGCCCTATTGTTCCCCTAAGGATTATTCTTTTTATTTTTATTTTTTTTCAAGATGGCAGCATTGTGTTAGTTTTGAAGCAGGATAAAAAAAAAAAAACTTGTTTCTCTCTCTCTCTCTCTCTCTCTCTCTCTCTCTCTCTCTCTCTCTCTTTCTCTCTCTCTCTCTCTCTCTCTCTCTCTCTCTCTCTCTCTCTCTCTCTCTGTCTATCTCTCTCTCTCTCTCTCTGTGTGTGTGTGTGTGTGTGTGTGTGTGTGTGTGTGTGTGTGTGTGTGTGTGTGTGTGTGTGTGTGTGTGTGTGTGTGTGTGTGTGTGTGTGTGTGTGCGTGCGTGTGTGTGTGTGTGTGTGTTTCTGAGGACATACATTTGTAGACATTTCATGTGTTCCCATACATATATTGTTCTCTTCGAGCCGGACAACTTTCTAATTTACAGTCATTAGCTCCAACCAACAGGAAGTCAGATATTTTGATTTGAAGGGGAATATTTGTATAATTCAGGGTCTGAGTTTTTACGTTCTCCTCGTAGGCGATTTATTCAATCTCCACCAAACTTGATGAGATTAACAGCGTTCTCCACATGGATCATATAGCACTGATATAGACCGGAGCGATCGTGTTTACATTTTTTATGGACATATTTCATATACTATAGTGCTCTAGACCAGCCTTTCTCAAACTTTTTTCAGTCAGGGCACCTTTCAAAAGTGCATAAAATTTCAAGGCACCCCAGTTTAAAATATAATTTAAAAACACTGCATAACCCAAATTTAAATGCAAATGTCCTGTTTATTTAGACAGGACAGTAATGAACAGAGCATAATACGAACTGTAAATAACAATAATAATAACAACTTTATAGCAACTTTATAGCACCTTTAAAAACACAGGTTTGCAAAGTAATTCACAAAATAATTAATCAGAGACACAAATGCCATAAAACCGTAAGAGGTGGACCGCACAATACAAGAACCCAACAACAAAACCTGACCAGAAGAACTAAACTGAAGTGCAGGATGCAGTTAAAATAAAATAAAAAGTGGCAGACATAACAAAAATAAATAAAATCAGATACAATACGATAAGAAAAAGATCCATGTTCCATGCACCAGAGATGAGCAGGAATGTTTTTCCATATAGTGCTTGCTTTCATCCGTGACATATGTGCATGCACACACACCCACATACACCCACACACACACAAAAATAATCTGCAACGAGAAATGGAGAAAGATCTACATGCGCGCATGCAGTGCACATACGCGCTCACACAAGCCGGGGGTGGGGGTGACCACAATCAATGAGAGACTTTTATGTCATTTTTCCTTTTTTATTCAAAATATTCACAAATTTGTTAGATATGGCCTGAAATATCTGATATTCCGATTGTCAAATATATACAAGAGGAAGTGTTTTGTCGTTTAAACACCTTTAAAACGATCGCGTTAGTTGAGCTGTATGCGCGATGGGCGCCGCCATCGCCGCCGCAGGCGCAGTTCAGAAAATCGGATCTGTTGGATTTACAAGACGTGAATTCATCCACTTCTCCCAAAATACATAAAAGTAAGTGGCAGGTGAACTGGGAGAAGAATAGAGTAAACTTTAAAGTTACTTACACAATGTGTATCTGACATGAATAAAACTAATTATAATGGAAAGGATTATTATTGCCTCTTAATTTTTCATCATTGTGTATTTTACAAACTCTAAATGTATAGTTTTTTTAGTACGTATATGTATGAAACCTAAAATAAACATTATGTGGCTGAAAACACTGAAAAGTTGTGATATATGACAAGTCTGAGCGCGCCTGTCTCTGGCTCAGTGCAAGCCAATGCGAAAGCACATTTGAATTTACATTTGAATGAACGTGATGCACTGCCGGTCTAATCACATGTGTGATCGTACGTGCGAAAGGGTTAAAAAGAAGAAGAATGTATTTATGTAAATTCAAATATATTTTATATATGAAATTTCAGATTTTTTTTTTTTTTTTTTGCCTACGTAATTTTTTGGCGGCACCCCTGCACAGTCAGGCGGCACCCCAGTGTGCCGCGGCACCCACTTTGAGAAAGGCTGCTCTAGACATGAACCAGAAGCGTGTATGCGCACATTTCATCACGTCTTATTAAAATGAAATGTATATGCACTGATTACACTGATACAACCGCCTATGTCTGATCACGAACGCGCTGACACGATGGATTATTCTGCTACACAAAAGACAATGATGTAAATTAATAAATAAACTGACAATTCAAAGAAGAATTGGCCAAAAAGTATCTGCTTTATTCTTTCTGTGTTAAACTGATGTGTGTCATTCGTTCAGAGAGTGCTCTTAAATGTATTACAAATATCCGCGTTTCTCCTCGTTTGGGCAGTTTGTGTTGCAGGTCTGTGTTTTATTGGTTGTTGTCTCTCCATTAGCTCCGACCAACAGGAAGTCAGATATTTTGGTTTGAAGGTGAATATTTGTGTAATTCAGGGTCTGAGTCATCTGTTATTTTGTACCAACTACATAGACTGTAATAGTTTAATTACATTTAAACTAACTACAAATTATATATACAAGTGTTCCCACAAATAAAGTATAAATCATGTAAATTACTACATGTAATATATGGTATTCTGAACTCATTATGATTTGACCTTTGACATCATCTGACATGAAATTAATTTAAATGTAATTGATCTCATAGATGTGGTCCTATATGTGATCCTATGACATTACAATTAATCTATATTTAAATTACATCATGGGTGTGGCTTATGGTCATAATGGCACCAGCTGCTGCAGTAAATGTGGCATATTCGAGTGATTTTTAAAATGCTCTCCTGTTTAAATGCATATTGCCTGCCATGCACAGTTAAGCTGATGCCACCGGCGTGGCGGTGCCACCGGCTTGAGCCCGTCATCGCTGCTCGCAGCTTTAATTATTATTATTATTATTATTTTATCGACTAAATGGGCACTTTTGGGGCCCTTACCATACTCAAAAACTCTTGAAACTTTGCAGATACGTCAGAATCTGCGGCCATCAGGGCCGGGCTGAAGCTGATACCCGGGCGTGGCAGGGGGGCTCAACAGCGCCCCCTATTAAAATTTGGTCTATATATCAAACACACTTGCACGTATATGTATGAAACTCGGTACACATATAGATCTCATCGGGCCGAACAACTTTCGTGCTCTAAGTTACGCGTCAGCCCAACAGGAAGTGAGCTATAATGGGTTGTTCGGAAAACCCATGCTCTGGAATTTAATATACTCCTCCGAGGCCATTGTTTCGATCATCGCCAAACTCGGTCAGCATGAAGTGAACATATTCAGGATGCTAAATTGCGAGCGGATTTGTGATATCTCAAACGGTTTGGCCGTGGCGAAGCAACGAATTTATGGCGAGAAAAGGGAAACAGGAAGTGTGTTATAACTTGTGCAAACATTGAATGATTTGGATGAAACTTCAGCTGTGTGTTCGTTGTAAGAGGCCGATCACATGGATATGACTTTTGTGAGTCAAAGTTATAGCGCCACCAACTGGCAGCAGGAAGTGTGTCACTTTCAAAAATGCTTTAAATCACAGTCTTATTTACACCCGATTGACTTCAAACTTCATCAGTATAATGTGAAAACATGACAGATAGAGACATATGAAATGGATTCCTGAAATTTGAAGTACTGTTGCCATGGCAACGTGTCAAAGTTTAATAATGTTTTTGGCTGTTTTTGAGACTCTTAGCATGCTTGAAACTGCTTGAAACTTAACACACACATCAGAGATGTCAGTCAGTACACATGGGCAAAGCCTCAGAAACGGGCGGGGATGAGGGGCTCTATAGCGCCACCTTTTGACAAAAGTGGGGGGGTTAGTTTTATCTTCAGTCCCCAAACTCGGTACATATATTGTTCTCTTCGAGCCGGACAACTTTCTAATTTACAGTTATTAGCTTCGACCAACAGGAAGTCAGATATTTTGGTTTGAAGGTGAATATTTGTGTAATTCAGGGTCTGAGTTTTCACGTTCTCCTCGTAGGCGATTTATTCAATCTCCACCAAACTCTTTCAAAGTGAAACAAAGATACGGAAGATGCTAAAATGCGAACGGATATTGGATATCTCAAACGGTGTTCCCATGCCAAGGGATTAAATAAGGACAAAAAAGGGGAACAGAAATTCTCTCATATCTTGTAAAATCATATTTTTATTTCAATTAAATTAAGATTGTATGTTTGGTAATTGAACTTAGATTAATTTAAAATGACTGTACTATTTTTCAGATCAATATATTTATTTATTTAAAATATTTCTATCAATAACCTATTCTGTCTCTGTGTGTGTGCCCCTCAATGAACACAAGATGGCAGCATTGTATTAGTTTTGAAGCAGGATATAAAAAAAACTGGTTTCTCTCTCTCTCTCTCTCTCTCTCTCTCTCTCTCTCTCTCTCTCTCTCTCTCTCTCTCTCTCTCTCTCTCTCTCTCTCTCTCTCTCTCTCTCTCTCTCTCATATATTGTTCTCCTCGAGCCGGACAAATTTCTAATTTAACTAATCTAATTTAACTAATTTAAAACTTTCTAATTTTAAATAAAAACGTCATGTGCTGTGTTTGCCAAGATCACGTATGATGCATATTGCAGGGTATATGCAGGAATCCTGAAGTAAATTTTAATACCTTTTTAAGACTTTTTTAAGACCTTCTCAAAATATTTAAAGACCTCATCGGCGATGAGAACTACTGTTGAGCAATAAAATAAAAATATATAATCATAAGCTATGACAAAAATATATATTAAATTAGGTGAGTGGATAGTTAAAAAAAATTGCAATTACAAAAAGTAATTCTTTAAAAAACATCTCTGGACTAATTTTATAAAATCTAAAAATGTTAATGAAAAGGTACAAATTACTTTGTGTTCTTATTAAATACATTGATAAAAAAAACAATTTATATTTAATTTATATATGAATGTAAATAATTATATGGGCCTACACAAATAATATAACATTTCAAGATTTATAGTTTATTGTAAACGTAATGTGCAGCTCTGTAAAGGGGCAACAAATATATGATAGATACGTGAGAACAAGATTTTTTTTAATCATCTTTAAGTGCACAAAACTATGAAAATATATGAAAGCGTGGCACAATGCGCTTATGCGCATCCCGGGTGCAGAATGATGCGCTTAAAGCAACATGGAGTCAGAGGGCGCAGTGCACCGCGAGTGCACATTAAAAAGTTCACGGCATAAAGAGACGATGAGCGTTGAGCGCACAAATCCTAGTCTACTATGTATATCGGTCGGTTTCTTCACAGTTTTAAATTCCGGTTATTGTGCGTGTGATGCCTTGTCACCCGGGTAGGGAGCACAACATCGTTCAGAAACCGCTAGATAAACTCCAGGAAGATAAATTATTTTATCTACATATCAAGTATTATAACGGGAATATATCATCTTGGAGTGAGCTTTACCGAGCAGCTGACTGACTGTAACCAAACGCGACGCGCAGTTTGAAACTCAACACACATATCAGAGATGTCAGTCAGTACACATGGGCAAAGCATCAGAAACGGGCGGGGATGTTTTAACAATGTTTTAATAAAAATGTAAAAATGCAGAATGTTTTCTGTGATGGTAGGTTTAGGGGTAGTGTGTGTTTGTGTGTGTGTGTGTGTGTGTGTGTGTGTGTGTGTGTGTCTGTGTGTGCGATATGTAGGCTTAGGGGTAGTGTAGGGGGATAGAATGTACAGTTTGTACAGTATAAAAACCATTAAGTCTATGGAATGCCCTCTGCCTGTCTTTCCCCTTCCCCCTCTCTATCACTCTCTCTCTGTGTGTGTGTGTGTGTGTGTGTGTGTGTGTGTGTGTGTGTGGGGGGGGGGGGTCTCTCTCTCACACTGTGAGTTTATGTGTGTGTGCCTTTCTCTCAGTCCTTCCCCTCCCCCCTCACTCTCACTCTATCATTGTGTGTGTGTGTGTGTGTGTGTGTGAGACTTTCTCTCTTGATGATGATAATTTAACCTTTTCATATAGGCTATCACAAATAACTATCACTTGAAATAAAAACGTCATGTGATGTGTTTGCCAAGATCACGTATGATGCACATGTCTTTAAATTAATTATTTACTGATATAATATAAATGTATTAAAACATAAATTTCACATGATTTTATAAAAGTGGCTATTTATAATAAACTTCCATAAAATGTAGACACGCATCTTACTCTTACCTGACACTGATATTAAAATCATCTTTGCAGTTTCTGTGATTTGGCTCCATTTATAATTTTTTTTATTAAAATTTTTTTATTGGACCACCCATATTGAAATGAAAGCACGCTTTATGGTGCATAAGATTGGTGCACAAACGGTAGCTAAGGTAGCTCAAAAACACATGAAGAGAAGTGTTAGAATAAAACAACATCAGCATTCGAATGGTATTCTGAACTCATTCCAATTTGACCTTTGACATAGTCTGACATGAAATTCATATAAATTTAATTGATCTCATAGATGTGGTTTGTGGTCATAGCAGCACCAACTACTGCAGTTAATGTGGTGAATTCAGATGACTTTGACATAGTCCTTTTATGTTTTCCCATTTTAAATGCCTATTACCTGCAGTGCACAGTTAAGCTGATGCCACCGGCGTGGCGGTGCCACCGGCTTGGGCCCGTCATCGCTGCTCGCAGCTTTAATTAGGGGCCAAGCACCGAAGGTGCGAAGGCACCTATTGAAACCGTTCCCGTCTTTTTTTCTTCCGCCATGGGAGTCTATGGCAGCCCATAGAACCGTATGGTAAAAAGTTGTGAAATTTGGCACACTAATAGAGGACGGTCTGGTATGTCACCATGGCAATTTTGGTGTCTCTATCTCAATCCCTCTAGCGCCACCACCTGTCCAAATGTGTACTCATGTTTATGCTAATAACTTTTGAACCGTAAGGGCTAGAAACGAAATTCTTTTTTCCTCTAATTTCTGAGCTCATGCCAATTCGATAGCACCCTATGACGTCATTTTCCGTCTTGAATATTTCCCTGCCATTTTCAATTAACCGAAAAACCTACTTTTGCGAACTCGTCCTAGACGGTTCATCCGATTTGCACGAAAATTGAACCAGATCATCTTCAGACAATATTGACAAAAAATCTTACAAATCAAGTTGATCATCTAATCGTTTTTGATAAACGCGCGAACAAATTTTACATAACGTTTGCAAAAACACACTTAAGGCAATATCTCCGCAACGCTTTATCGTGTTCAAACCAAACTTGGTACATGTCATCACAAGCATGACCTGAGGCTACTTGCAGCGTTTCGGCACAGTGCCACCTACTGGTCTGGAGATACGAAAAAGGGCTATTTTAGCTTTTCTTTGCTGAACCGTTTGTCCAAATATCATAAAAGTGGTCTCGTTAGATTTGGGACGTCATGCCGAGTCGACGGATATCCAATTTTACCATATCGGCCATTTTGGCTGTCGGCCATCTTGAATTATGTGTTAAAATGCTGTATTTTATCAACGCATGAACGGATTGTTACGAAACTCGGTATGGGTCATCACCACGATACCCCAAAGTAGCCTGACAAGTTTCGAAACAGCGTCACCTAGTGGAGATTTAAAAAAAAAATGCTTAGAACTTTGGGTGTGGTTGACTTATCTTCACGAGACTCATCTCCTTAGACTCCTGAATCGTTGCCGAGTCCAACGATACTACACTTGCCAGGTTTCGCTGTATGGTTTGTGCACCGTTGTAATTTAGCGCTTAAAACTTTTTTGCCGATATCTTCGAAACCGCTAGTCCGATCGAGACGAAACCAGCGTCAGAAGTTCGGAAACATAGGTCGTTAGGCACAATCGCGAGCCCAAATGTCAAAATATTGATAGTAAGGGGTAGTAAAATCCAATCAAAGTCAGGTGTCAGGCTGAAACCCTATTGTAACTGTTCATTTTCCCATGATGCATCATTCTCCAGCTAAAACTGATCAGGCAGACCAAACCGTAAGTCGTAGAGACTTGAAACTTGCAGGGCTGGTAGTACTCACGACGACTACTGACGTCACCGAAGCCCGCCTTGATCGGCCTGACGGGGGCACTACAGCGATCAAAAGTACGAAACAGCGATCAAAAGTACAAAACGGCTCATAACTCCTCAACCGTACGGCGTAGCCTCGAGTGCCTTGTATCGCTGGAATCCTTGGCTCGAGACGGACAAAATGCATGCCTCGGATTTGCTTGTCAGAGTGGGAAAAATTTCGGCTATTTGGGATTTTTTGCAAAACCTACTTTTGCGAACTAGTCCTAGGTTATTGGCCCGACCGGAACCAAACCAGCGCAGCGAGATTTTCTGGAGTCTGCTTGTCAAAGGTTATAAAAAAAAGTGGAATTTTGGGTTCACGGTCCCTAAGGGCCGCCAAAACGTTGGAAGGGGGGAGGAGCCACTTTTACTAAATTGGCTATAACTTGTGAACGGAACGAGGTATTTTCACCAAACTCAGCACGCATATGTAAGAGCTCGTTCTGTGACCGCATGAAAAAGGACGTGGCGATTGGCCACTTGGTGGCGCTATAACGGTTAAAAAGGAGTCACAATGATGTATTTCTATGGAAAATCCCATTAAATGCCTGAAAGCGGCCCTCTTCCACCCTGATTTGCATACAGCTTCACGAAATCACGCGTGCGCATGCGTCACGTGACCCTAAAGAGGCTTGCAGACTTTTATGGCCGCCGTGGCGCTTTAACCGTTATGAAGGTGAAAAAAAATGCTCTATAATATCCTATGCAAAATGACATTTAAATGACTAAAAATTGCCTGCACTGCGCAGAACTTCACCAAATCAGCTGAGCATGTGCGCCGCATTATTGTAAAGACGCGTGCAAACTTTGACGGAGATCGGGCCATCAGTAGAGGCATACCAGTTTAAAAGGTAAAAAAAAAACCGCCACTTTTCCATGATAAATGAGCTGAAAATGCAAAAATTGACCTTTGACCTCTCCGATGCACATGTCACCAGGCTTGATAAAGTTTTTGCAACCCGCAGCTCAAAAATCAAGTGCTCAGACCCTATAGTCTTTTTTTTATAGGCCTTTTTAGACCCTTTTTATGCCCTTTTTATTAGGGGCCAAGCACCGACGGTGCGAAGGCACCTATTGAAACCGTTCCCGTCTTTTTTTCTTCCGCCATGGGAGTCTATGGCAGCCCATAGAACCGTATGGTTAAAAGTTGTGAAATTTGGCACACTAATAGAGGACGGTCTGGTATGTCACCATGGCAATTTTGGTGTCTCTATCTCAATCCCTCTAGCGCCACCACCTATCCAAATGTGTACTCATGTTTATGCTAATAACTTTTGAACCGTAAGGGCTAGAAACGAAATTCTTTTTTCCTCTAATTTCTGAGCTCATGCCAATTCGATAGCACCCTATAACGTCATTTTCCGTCTTGAATATTTCCCCGCCATTTTCAATTAACCGAAAAACCTACTTTTGCGAACTCGTCCTAGACGGTTCATCCGATTTGCACGAAAATTTAACCAGATCATCTTCAGACAATATTGACAAAAAATCTTACAAATCAAGTTGATCATCTAATCGTTTTTGATAAACGCGCGAACAAATTTTACATAACGGTTGCAAAAACACACTTAAGGCAATATCTCCGCAACGCATTATCGTGTTCAAACCAAACTTGGTACATGTCATCACAAGCATGACCTGAGGCTACTTGCAGCGTTTCGGCACAGTGCCACCTACTGGTCTTGAGATACGAAAAAGGGCTATTTTAGCTTTTCTTTGCTGAACCGTTTGTCCAAATATCATAAAAGTGGTCTCGTTAGATTTGGGACGTCATGCCAAGTCGAGGGATATCCAATTTTACCATATCGGCCATTTTGGCTGTCGGCCATCTTGAATTATGTGCTAAAATGCTGTATTTTATCAACGCATGAACGGATTGTTACGAAACTCGTTATGGGTCATCACCACGATACCCCAAAGTAGCCTGACAAGTTTCGAAACAGCGTCACCTAGTGGAGAGTTTAAAAAAAAAAATGCTTAGAACTTTGGGTGTGGTTGACTTATCTTCACGAGACTCATCTCCTTAGACTCCTGAATCGTTGCCGAGTCCAACGATACCACACTTGCCAGGTTTCGCCGTATGGTTTGTGCACCGTTGTAATTTAGCGCTTAAAACTTTTTTGCCGATATCTTCGAAACCGCTAGTCCGATCGAGACGAAACCAGCGTCAGAAGTTCGGAAACATAGGTCGTTAGGCACAATCGCGAGCCCAAATGTCAAAATATTGATAGTAAGGGGTAGTAAAATCCAATCAAAGTCAGGTGTCAGGCTGAAACCCTATTGTAACTGTTCATTTTCCCATGATGCATCATTCTCCAGCTAAAACTGATCAGGCAGACCAAACCGTAAGTCGTAGAGACTTGAAACTTGCAGGGCTGGTAGTACTCACGACGACTACTGACGTCACCGAAGCCCGCCTTGATCGGCCTGACGGGGGCACTACAGCGATCAAAAGCACGAAACGGCGATCAAAAGTACAAAACGGCTCATAACTCCTCAACCGTACGGCGTAGCCTCGAGTGCCTTGTATCGCTGGAATCCTTGGCTCGAGACGGACAAAATGCATGCCTAGAATTTGCTCGTCACAGTGGGAAAAATTTCGGCTATTTGGGATTTTTTGCAAAACCTACTTTTGCGAACTAGTCCTAGGTTATTGGCCCGACCGGAACCAAACCAGCGCAGCGAGATTCTCTGGAGTCTGCTTGTCAACGGTTATAAAAAAAAGTGGAATTTTGGGTTCACGGTCCCTAAGGGCCGCCAAAACGTTGGAAGGGGGGAGGAGCCACTTTTACTAAATTGGCTATAACTTGTGAACGGAACGAGGTATTTTCACCAAACTCAGCACGCATATGTAAGAGCTCGTTCTGTGACCGCATGAAAAAGGACGTGGCGATTGGCCACTTGGTGGCGCTATAACGGTTAAAAAGGAGTCACAATGATGTATTTCTATGGAAAATCCCATTAAATGCCTGAAAGTGGCCCTCTTCCACCCTGATTTGCATACAGCTTCACGAAATCACGCGTGCGCATGCGTCACGTGACCCTAAAGAGGCTTGCAGACTTTTATGGCCGCCGTGGCGCTTTAACCGTTATGAAGGTGAAAAAAAATGCTCTATAATATCCTATGCAAAATGACATTTAAATGACTAAAAATTGCCTGCACTGCGCAGAACTTCACCAAATCAGCTGAGCATGTGCGCCGCATTATTGTAAAGACGCGTGCAAACTTTGACGGAGATCGGGCCATCAGTAGAGGCATACCAGTTTAAAAGGTAAAAAAACCCCGCCACTTTTCCATGATAAATGAGCTGAAAATGCAAAAATTGACCTTTGACCTCTCCGATGCACATGTCACCAGGCTTGATAAAGTTTTTGCAACCCGCAGCTCAAAAATCAAGTGCTCAGACCCTATAGTCTTTTTTTTATAGGCCTTTTTAGACCCTTTTTATGCCCTTTTTATTAGGGGCCAAGCACCGAAGGTGCGAAGGCACCTATTGAAACCGTTCCCGTCTTTTTTTCTTCCGCCATGGGAGTCTATGGCAGCCCATAGAACCGTATGGTAAAAAGTTGTGAAATTTGGCACACTAATAGAGGACGGTCTGGTATGTCACCATGGCAATTTTGGTGTCTCTATCTCAATCCCTCTAGCGCCACCACCTGTCCAAATGTGTACTCATGTTTATGCTAATAACTTTTGAACCGTAAGGGCTAGAAACGAAATTCTTTTTTCCTCTAATTTCTGAGCTCATGCCAATTCGATAGCACCCTATGAGGTCATTTTCCGTCTTGAATATTTCCCCGCCATTTTCAATTAACCGAAAAACCTACTTTTGCGAACTCGTCCTAGACGGTTCATCCGATTTGCACGAAAATTGAACCAGATCATCTTCAGACAATATTGACAAAAAATCTTACAAATCAAGTTGATCATCTAATCGTTTTTGATAAACGCGCGAACAAATTTTACATAACGGTTGCAAAAACACACTTAAGGCAATATCTCCGCAACGCATTATCGTGTTCAAACCAAACTTGGTACATGTCATCACAAGCATGACCTGAGGCTACTTGCAGCGTTTCGGCACAGTGCCACCTACTGGTCTTGAGATACGAAAAAGGGCTATTTTAGCTTTTCTTTGCTGAACCGTTTGTCCAAATATCATAAAAGTGGTCTCGTTAGATTTGGGACGTCATGCCAAGTCGAGGGATATCCAATTTTACCATATCGGCCATTTTGGCTGTCGGCCATCTTGAATTATGTGCTAAAATGCTGTATTTTATCAACGCATGAACGGATTGTTACGAAACTCGTTATGGGTCATCACCACGATACCCCAAAGTAGCCTGACAAGTTTCGAAACAGCGTCACCTAGTGGAGAGTTTAAAAAAAAAAATGCTTAGAACTTTGGGTGTGGTTGACTTATCTTCACGAGACTCATCTCCTTAGACTCCTGAATCGTTGCCGAGTCCAACGATACCACACTTGCCAGGTTTCGCCGTATGGTTTGTGCACCGTTGTAATTTAGCGCTTAAAACTTTTTTGCCGATATCTTCGAAACCGCTAGTCCGATCGAGACGAAACCAGCGTCAGAAGTTCGGAAACATAGGTCGTTAGGCACAATCGCGAGCCCAAATGTCAAAATATTGATAGTAAGGGGTAGTAAAATCCAATCAAAGTCAGGTGTCAGGCTGAAACCCTATTGTAACTGTTCATTTTCCCATGATGCATCATTCTCCAGCTAAAACTGATCAGGCAGACCAAACCGTAAGTCGTAGAGACTTGAAACTTGCAGGGCTGGTAGTACTCACGACGACTACTGACGTCACCGAAGCCCGCCTTGATCGGCCTGACGGGGGCACTACAGCGATCAAAAGCACGAAACGGCGATCAAAAGTACAAAACGGCTCATAACTCCTCAACCGTACGGCGTAGCCTCGAGTGCCTTGTATCGCTGGAATCCTTGGCTCGAGACGGACAAAATGCATGCCTAGAATTTGCTCGTCACAGTGGGAAAAATTTCGGCTATTTGGGATTTTTTGCAAAACCTACTTTTGCGAACTAGTCCTAGGTTATTGGCCCGACCGGAACCAAACCAGCGCAGCGAGATTCTCTGGAGTCTGCTTGTCAACGGTTATAAAAAAAAGTGGAATTTTGGGTTCACGGTCCCTAAGGGCCGCCAAAACGTTGGAAGGGGGGAGGAGCCACTTTTACTAAATTGGCTATAACTTGTGAACGGAACGAGGTATTTTCACCAAACTCAGCACGCATATGTAAGAGCTCGTTCTGTGACCGCATGAAAAAGGACGTGGCGATTGGCCACTTGGTGGCGCTATAACGGTTAAAAAGGAGTCACAATGATGTATTTCTATGGAAAATCCCATTAAATGCCTGAAAGTGGCCCTCTTCCACCCTGATTTGCATACAGCTTCACGAAATCACGCGTGCGCATGCGTCACGTGACCCTAAAGAGGCTTGCAGACTTTTATGGCCGCCGTGGCGCTTTAACCGTTATGAAGGTGAAAAAAAATGCTCTATAATATCCTATGCAAAATGACATTTAAATGACTAAAAATTGCCTGCACTGCGCAGAACTTCACCAAATCAGCTGAGCATGTGCGCCGCATTATTGTAAAGACGCGTGCAAACTTTGACGGAGATCGGGCCATCAGTAGAGGCATACCAGTTTAAAAGGTAAAAAAACCCCGCCACTTTTCCATGATAAATGAGCTGAAAATGCAAAAATTGACCTTTGACCTCTCCGATGCACATGTCACCAGGCTTGATAAAGTTTTTGCAACCCGCAGCTCAAAAATCAAGTGCTCAGACCCTATAGTCTTTTTTTTATAGGCCTTTTTAGACCCTTTTTATGCCCTTTTTATTAGGGGCCAAGCACCGAAGGTGCGAAGGCACCTATTGAAACCGTTCCCGTCTTTTTTTCTTCCGCCATGGGAGTCTATGGCAGCCCATAGAACCGTATGGTAAAAAGTTGTGAAATTTGGCACACTAATAGAGGACGGTCTGGTATGTCACCATGGCAATTTTGGTGTCTCTATCTCAATCCCTCTAGCGCCACCACCTGTCCAAATGTGTACTCATGTTTATGCTAATAACTTTTGAACCGTAAGGGCTAGAAACGAAATTCTTTTTTCCTCTAATTTCTGAGCTCATGCCAATTCGATAGCACCCTATGAGGTCATTTTCCGTCTTGAATATTTCCCCGCCATTTTCAATTAACCGAAAAACCTACTTTTGCGAACTCGTCCTAGACGGTTCATCCGATTTGCACGAAAATTGAACCAGATCATCTTCAGACAATATTGACAAAAAATCTTACAAATCAAGTTGATCATCTAATCGTTTTTGCAAAACGCGCGAACAAATTTTACATAACGTTTGCAAAAACACACTTAAGGCAATATCTCCGCAACACTTTATCGTGTTCAAACCAAACTTGGTACATGTCATCACAAGCATGACCTGAGGCTACTTGCAGCGTTTCGGCACAGTGCCACCTACTGGTCTGGAGATACGAAAAAGGGCTATTTTAGCTTTTCTTTGCTGAACCGTTTGTCCAAATATCATAAAAGTGGTCTCGTTAGATTTGGGACGTCATGCCGAGTCGAGGGATATCCAATTTTTTGCCATATCGGGCATTTTGGCTGTCGGCCATCTTGAATTATGTGCTAAAATGCTGTATTTTATCAACGCATGAACGGATTGTTACGAAACTCGGTATGGGTCATCACCACGATACCCCAAAGTAGCCTGACAAGTTTCGAAACAGCGTCACCTAGTGGAGATTTTTTTAAAAAAATGCTTAGAACTTTGGGTGTGGTTGACTTATCTTCACGAGACTCATCTCCTTAGACTCCTGAATCGTTGCCGAGTCCAACGATACCACACTTGCCAGGTTTCGCCGTATGGTTTGTGCACCGTTGTAATTTAGCGCTTAAAACTTTTTTGCCGATATCTTCGAAACCGCTAGTCCGATCGAGACGAAACCAGCGTCAGAAGTTCGGAAACATAGGTCGTTAGGCACAACCGTGAGCCCAAATGTCAAAATATTGATAGTAAGGGGTAGTAAAATCCAATCAAAGTCAGGTGTCAGGCTGAAACCCTATTGTAACTGTTCATTTTCCCATGATGCATCATTCTCCAGCTAAAACTGATCAGGCAGACCAAACCGTAAGTCGTAGAGACTTGAAACTTGCAGGGCTGGTAGTACTCACGACGACTACTGACGTCACCGAAGCCCGCCTCGATCGGCCTGACGGGGGCACTACAGCGATCAAAAGTACGAAACGGCGATCAAAAGTACAAAACGGCTCATAACTCCTCAACCGTACGGCGTAGCCTCAAGTGCCTTGTATCGCTGGAATCCTTGGCTCGAGACGGACAAAATGCATGCCTCGAATTTGCTCGTCAGAGTGGGAAAAATTTCGGCTATTTGGGATTTTTTGCAAAACCTACTTTTGCGAACTAGTCCTAGGTTATTGGCCCGACCGGAACCAAACCAGCGCAGCGAGATTTTCTGGAGTCTGCTTGTCAAAGGTTATAAAAAAAAGTGGAATTTTGGGTTCACGGTCCCTAAGGGCCGCCAAAACGTTGGAAGGGGGGAGGAGCCACTTTTACTAAATTGGCTATAACTTGTGAACGGAACGAGGTATTTTCACCAAACTCAGCACGCATATGTAAGAGCTCGTTCTGTGACCGCATGAAAAAGGACGTGGCGATTGGCCACTTGGTGGCGCTATAACGGTTAAAAAGGAGTCACAATGATGTATTTCTATGGAAAATCCCATTAAATGCCTGAAAGCGGCCCTCTTCCACCCTGATTTGCATACAGCTTCACGAAATCACGCGTGCGCATGCGTCACGTGACCCTAAAGAGGCTTGCAGACTTTTATGGCCGCCGTGGCGCTTTAACCGTTATGAAGGTGAAAAAAAAATGCTCTATAATATCCTATGCAAAATGACATTTAAATGACTAAAAATTGCCTGCACTGCGCAGAACTTCACCAAATCAGCTGAGCATGTGCGCCGCATTATTGTAAAGACGCGTGCAAACTTTGACGGAGATCGGGCCATCAGTAGAGGCATACCAGTTTAAAAGGTAAAAAAAAAAACGCCACTTTTCCATGATAAATGAGCTGAAAATGCAAAAATTGACCTTTGACCTCTCCGATGCACATGTCACCAGGCTTGATAAAGTTTTTGCAACCCGCAGCTCAAAAATCAAGTGCTCAGACCCTATAGTCTTTTTTTTATAGGCCTTTTTAGACCCTTTTTATGCCCTTTTTATTAGGGGCCAAGCACCGAAGGTGCGAAGGCACCTATTGAAACCGTTCCCGTCTTTTTTTCTTCCGCCATGGGAGTCTATGGCAGCCCATAGAACCGTATGGTAAAAAGTTGTGAAATTTGGCACACTAATAGAGGACGGTCTGGTATGTCACCATGGCAATTTTGGTGTCTCTATCTCAATCCCTCTAGCGCCACCACCTATCCAAATGTGTACTCATGTTTATGCTAATAACTTTTGAACCGTAAGGGCTAGAAACGAAATTCTTTTTTCCTCTAATTTCTGAGCTCATGCCAATTCGATAGCACCCTATGACGTCATTTTCCGTCTTGAATATTTCCCCGCCATTTTCAATTAACCGAAAAACCTACTTTTGCGAACTCGTCCTAGACGGTTCATCCGATTTGCACGAAAATTTAACCAGATCATCTTCAGACAATATTGACAAAAAATCTTACAAATCAAGTTGATCATCTAATCGTTTTTGATAAACGCGCGAACAAATTTTACATAACGGTTGCAAAAACACACTTAAGGCAATATCTCCGCAACGCATTATCGTGTTCAAACCAAACTTGGTACATGTCATCACAAGCATGATCTGAGGCTACTTGCAGCGTTTCGGCACAGTGCCACCTACTGGTCTGGAGATACGAAAAAGGGCTATTTTAGCTTTTCTTTGCTGAACCGTTTGTCCAAATATCATAAAAGTGGTCTCGTTAGATTTGGGACGTCATGCCAAGTCGAGGGATATCCAATTTTACCATATCGGCCATCTTGAATTATGTGCTAAAATGCTGTATTTTATCAACGCATGAACGGATTGTTACGAAACTCGTTATGGGTCATCACCACGATACCCCAAAGTAGCCTGACAAGTTTCGAAACAGCGTCACCTAGTGGAGAGTTTTAAAAAAAAAATGCTTAGAACTTTGGTGTGGTTGACTTATCTTCACGAGACTCATCTCCTTAGACTCCTGAATCGTTGCCGAGTCCAACGATACCACACTTGCCAGGTTTCGCCGTATGGTTTGTGCACCGTTGTAATTTAGCGCTTAACTTTTTTGCCGATATCTTCGAAACCGCTAGTCCGATCGAGACGAAACCAGCGTCAGAAGTTCGGAAACATAGGTCGTTAGGCACAATCGCGAGCCCAAATGTCAAAATATTGATAGTAAGGGGTAGTAAAATCCAATCAAAGTCAGGTGTCAGGCTGAAACCCTATTGTAACTGTTCATTTTCCCATGATGCATCATTCTCCAGCTAAAACTGACCAGGCAGACCAAACCGTAAGTCGTAGAGACTTGAAACTTGCAGGGCTGGTAGTACTCACGACGACTACTGACGTCACCGAAGCCCGCCTCGATCGGCCTGACGGGGGCACTACAGCGATCAAAAGTACGAAACAGCGATCAAAAGTACAAAACGGCTCATAACTCCTCAACCGTACGGCGTAGCCTCGAGTGCCTTGTATCGCTGGAATCCTTGGCTCGAGACGGACAAAATGCATGCCTCGGATTTGCTCGTCAGAGTGGGAAAAATTTCGGCTATTTGGGATTTTTTGCAAAACCTACTTTTGCGAACTAGTCCTAGGTTATTGGCCCGACCGGAACCAAACCAGCGCAGCGAGATTTTCTGGAGTCTGCTTGTCAAAGGTTATAAAAAAAAGTGGAATTTTGGGTTCACGGTCCCTAAGGGCCGCCAAAACGTTGGAAGGGGGGAGGAGCCACTTTTACTAAATTGGCTATAACTTGTGAACGGAACGAGGTATTTTCACCAAACTCAGCACGCATATGTAAGAGCTCGTTCTGTGACCGCATGAAAAAGGACGTGGCGATTGGCCACTTGGTGGCGCTATAACGGTTAAAAAGGAGTCACAATGATGTATTTCTATGGAAAATCCCATTAAATGCCTGAAAGCGGCCCTCTTCCACCCTGATTTGCATACAGCTTCACGAAATCACGCGTGCACATGCGTCACGTGACCCTAAAGAGGCTTGCAGACTTTTATGGCCGCCGTGGCGCTTTAACCGTTATGAAGGTGAAAAAAAATGCTCTATAATATCCTATGCAAAATGACATTTAAATGACTAAAAATTGCCTGCACTGCGCAGAACTTCACCAAATCAGCTGAGCATGTGCGCCGCATTATTGTAAAGACGCGTGCAAACTTTGACGGAGATCGGGCCATCAGTAGAGGCATACCAGTTTAAAAGGTAAAAAAAACCCCGCCACTTTTCCATGATAAATGAGCTGAAAATGCAAAAATTGACCTTTGACCTCACCGATGCACATGTCACCAGGCTTGATAAAGTTTTTGCAACCCGCAGCTCAAAAATCAAGTGCTCAGACCCTATAGTCTTTTTTTATAGGCCTTTTTAGACCCTTTTTATGCCCTTTTTATTAGGGGCCAAGCACCGAAGGTGCGAAGGCACCTATTGAAACCGTTCCCGTCTTTTTTTCTTCCGCCATGGGAGTCTATGGCAGCCCATAGAACCGTATGGTAAAAAGTTGTGAAATTTGGCACACTAATAGAGGACGGTCTGGTATGTCACCATGGCAATTTTGGTGTCTCTATCTCAATCCCTCTAGCGCCACCACCTGTCCAAATGTGTACTCATGTTTATGCTAATAACTTTTGAACCGTAAGGGCTAGAAACGAAATTCTTTTTTCCTCTAATTTCTGAGCTCATGCCAATTCGATAGCACCCTATGACGTCATTTCCGTCTTGAATATTTCCCCGCCATTTTCAATTAACCGAAAAACCTACTTTTGCGAACTCGTCCTAGACGGTTCATCCGATTTGCACGAAAATTGAACCAGATCATCTTCAGACAATATTGACAAAAAATCTTACAAATCAAGTTGATCATCTAATCGTTTTTGATAAACGCGCGAACAAATTTTACATAACGTTTGCAAAAAAACACTTAAGGCAATATCTCCGCAACGCATTATCGTGTTCAAACCAAACTTGGTACATGTCATCACAAGCATGACCTGAGGCTACTTGCAGCGTTTCGGCACAGTGCACAGTACTGGTCTGGAGATACGAAAAAGGGCTATTTTAGCTTTTCTTTGCTGAACCGTTTGTCCAAATATCATAAAAGTGGTCTCGTTAGATTTGGGACGTCATGCCGAGTCGAGGGATATCCAATTTTACCATATCGGCCATTTTGGCTGTCGGCCATCTTGAATTATGTGCTAAAATGCTGTATTTTATCAACGCATGAACGGATTGTTACGAAACTCGGTATGGGTCATCACCACGATACCCCAAAGTAGCCTGACAAGTTTCGAAACAGTGTCACCTAGTGGAGATTTTTTTTAAAAAATGCTTAGAACTTTGGGTGTGGTTGACTTATCTTCACGAGACTCATCTCCTTAGACTCCTGAATCGTTGCCGAGTCCAACGATACCACACTTGCCAGGTTTCGCCGTATGGTTTGTGCACCGTTGTAATTTAGCGCTTAAAACTTTTTTGCCGATATCTTCGAAACCGCTAGTCCGATTGAGACGAAACCAGCGTCAGAAGTTCGGAAACATAGGTCGTTAGGCACAACCGTGAGCCCAAATGTCAAAATATTGATAGTAAGGGGTAGTAAAATCCAATCAAAGTCAGGTGTCAGGCTGAAACCCTATTGTAACTGTTCATTTTCCCATGATGCATCATTCTCCAGCTAAAACTGATCAGGCAGACCAAACCGTAAGTCATAGAGACTTGAAACTTGCAGGGCTGGTAGTACTCACGACGACTACTGACGTCACCGAAGCCCGCCTCGATCGGCCTGACGGGGGCACTACAGCGATCAAAAGTACGAAATGGCGATCAAAAGTACAAAACGGCTCATAACTCCTCAACCGTACGGCGTAGCCTCGAGTGCCTTGTATCGCTGGAATCCTTGGCTCAAGACGGACAAAATGCATGCCTCGGATTTGCTCGTCAGAGTGGGAAAAATTTCGGCTATTTGGGATTTTTTGCAAAACCTACTTTTGCGAACTAGTCCTAGGTTATTGGCCCGACCGGAACCAAACCAGCGCAGCGAGATTCTCTGGAGTCTGCTTGTCAAAGGTTATAAAAAAAAAGTGGAATTTTGGGTTCACGGTCCCTAAGGGCCGCCAAAACGTTGGAAGGGGGGAGGAGCCACTTTTACTAAATTGGCTATAACTTGTGAACGGAACGAGGTATTTTCACCAAACTCAGCACGCATATGTAAGAGCTCGTTCTGTGACCGCATGAAAAAGGACGTGGCGATTGGCCACTTGGTGGCGCTATAACGGTTAAAAAGGAGTCACAATGATGTATTTCTATGGAAAATCCCATTAAATGCCTGAAAGCGGCCCTCTTCCACCCTGATTTGCATACAGCTTCACGAAATCACGCGTGCGCATGCATCACGTGACCCTAAAGAGGCTTGCAGACTTTTATGGCCGCCGTGGCGCTTTAACCGTTATGAAGGTGAAAAAAAATGCTCTATAATATCCTATGCAAAATGACATTTAAATGACTAAAAATTGCCTGCACTGCGCAGAACTTCACCAAATCAGCTGAGCATGTGCGCCGCATTATTGTAAAGACGCGTGCAAACTTTGACGGAGATCGGGCCATCAGTAGAGGCATACCAGTTTAAAAGGTAAAAAAAAAACCGCCACTTTTCCATGATAAATGAGCTGAAAATGCCAAAATTTACCTTTGACCTCTCCGATGCACATGTCACCAGGCTTGATAAAGTTTTTGCAACCCGCAGCTCAAAAATCAAGTGCTCAGACCCTATAGTCTTTTTTTTATAGGCCTTTTTAGACCCTTTTTATGCCCTTTTTATTAGGGGCCAAGCACCGAAGGTGCAAAGGCACCTATTGAAACCGTTCCCGTCTTTTTTTCTTCCGCCATGGGAGTCTATGGCAGCCCATAGAACCGTATGGTAAAAAGTTGTGAAATTTGGCACATTAATAGAGGATGGTCTGGTATGTCACCATGGCAATTTTGGTGTCTCTATCTCAATCCCTCTAGCGCCACCACCTGTCCAAATGTGTACTCATGTTTATGCTAATAACTTTTGAACCGTAAGGGCTAGAAACGAAATTCTTTTTTCCTCTAATTTCTGAGCTCATGCCAATGACGTCATTTTCCGTCTTGAATATTTCCCCGCCATTTTCAATTAACCGAAAAACCTACTTTTGCGAACTCGTCCTAGACGGTTCATCCGATTTGCACGAAAATTGAACCAGATCATCTTCAGACAATATTGACAAAAAAATCTTACAAATCAAGTTGATCATCTAATCGTTTTTGATAAACGCGCGAACAAATTTTACATAACGTTTGCAAAAACACACTTAAGGCAATATCTCCGCAACGCTTTATCGTGTTCAAACCAAACTTGGTACATGTCATCACAAGCATGACCTGAGGCTACTTGCAGCGTTTCGGCACAGTGCCACCTACTGGTCTGGAGATACGAAAAAGGGCTATTTTAGCTTTTCTTTGCTGAACCGTTTGTCCAAATATCATAAAAGTGGTCTCGTTAGATTTGGGACGTCATGCCGAGTCGACGGATATCCAATTTTACCATATCGGCCATTTTGGCTGTCGGCCATCTTGAATTATGTGTTAAAATGCTGTATTTTATCAACGCATGAACGGATTGTTACGAAACTCGGTATGGGTCATCACCACGATACCCCAAAGTAGCCTGACAAGTTTCGAAACAGCGTCACCTAGTGGAGATTTAAAAAAAAAATGCTTAGAACTTTGGGTGTGGTTGACTTATCTTCACGAGACTCATCTCCTTAGACTCCTGAATCGTTGCCGAGTCCAACGATACCACACTTGCCAGGTTTCGCCGTATGGTTTGTGCCAGTGTTGTAGTCGAGTCACCAACTGTCGAGTCCGAGTCGAGTCTCGAGTCCCAGTGTTCCGAGTCCGAGTCCAAGTCCGAGTCGCCAAAGAAGAGTCCGAGTCGAGTCCAAGTCGAGTCACCATTACCTGAGTTCGAGTCTCGAGTCCCGTGTTCGAGTCGAGTCTTGAGCCCCCAGTGCCTACATGTCTCCACTCTGGCACCTTTAAAGAGCTGATCAAATTTATAAAAGAGGTTCTACATTAAACAAAAATGACACCACTGTCACGAATGCAAAGGGAGTTTATTTACTGATTTGACACTTTGCAACACACTTTACAACTTTATGACGGCATCAAAAGCATTAGTTTACTTCCACTGTTGTGATTGAGAGATCCCTAGTGTAGAACAAGTTTACAAGAACAGTTTACAAACTATAAATGTATTGTTTTGCTATAAATTATATGTATTTAATAGTGCTGGGAATCTATAAAAAAAATTAACTAATTAATCAAAACATTTTCTGTAATTAATCGCAAGTTTTTAATATTTTGATATTGTTATAATTTTCAGTTACTCTCCAAATTAATGTAGAAACAATTGAAAGACAGCATATTTTAAATATGTGTTGTAATGGCATCTTTTTATGAATGAAGGCCAGAATCACTGATATCTCTATGAAACATGAATTACGTTACATTACAGTATAACTGAAAGCTCCCAATTTCAACATTTATTAGGCTTTAAAAAAACTACTTTTAATTTAAGTGAACTTAAAACAATCTTTACATAATTATTATTATACATTATAATAAATGTTATTTTTACCTGTGGCCTTCCCTGTTAGACATATACAGAAATGTAATAGTTATCAAACACCTTTCTTAACTGCATAAATAATAAATGAAATATAGATTAATCATCATTACAGCTACAATTTTCTCTGTTCCCGTTGTTCTTTGAAGAACATTAATGACAGGCATCAGTGCTACTGTCACTTTAAGAGCAGCCGCTGACGCGGATCTCACGCGCTGTCCCGCGCATCTCATTTCCTCACAACTCTTTAAGTTCATTTAAGACGTTATTTAAATAATTTAAGAGTCCTAATATGAGAATACTCAAAATTCTCTGTGGTGTTGTTGTTATTGTTTGTTCATTAGCAAAAGAGAACTCGATGAGAGCAGGAGACTGAGGCTAGTCTGTCTGTGCGTCGTGTGTGTGTGTGTGTGTGTGTGTGTGTGTGTCAGTGTGTCCCTCTATTAGCTGACATGAGACGCAGCCACACAGACAGGACACCGCCACACACACACACACACACACACACACAGGACATTGACATACAGCGCGTTCTCTTGTGTCTTGTCGGTTGGAATCATTTATACGAATAGGAGCGTTTTCATGTAACGCTGGGCAAAAATTGATATAAAAACGGATGCTGAAAATGCGAGCGGTGTCTGTGAGGGAAAAAATAGATCACGGCCGGTCTTGGAGCCCGAGACAGGAAAAGTGTAACATGTTATATACAATTTGTATAACCTATTTAGTCAGAAACAACGTAATTCATTTGATGAATGCTCAAGTCCGATTTTATATATCCTGGACCTCGAGACTCAAGTCCAAGTACGAGTCATCAGTCCGCGAGTCCAAGTCGAGTCACGAGTCCAGAGAACGGAGTCTCGAGTCGGACTCGAGTCCAAAGAATAAGGACTCGAGTACTCCAACACTGGTTTGTGCACCGTTGTAATTTAGCGCTTAAAACTTTTTTGCCGATATCTTCGAAACCGCTAGTCCGATCGAGACGAAACCAGCGTCAGAAGTTCGGAAACATAGGTCGTTAGGCACAATCGCGAGCCCAAATGTCAAAATATTGATAGTAAGGGGTAGTAAAATCCAATCAAAGTCAGGTGTCAGGCTGAAACCCTATTGTAACTGTTCATTTTCCCATGATGCATCATTCTCCAGCTAAAACTGATCAGGCAGACCAAACCGTAAGTCGTAGAGACTTGAAACTTGCAGGGCTGGTAGTACTCACGACGACTACTGACGTCACCGAAGCCCGCCTTGATCGGCCTGACGGGGGCACTACAGCGATCAAAAGCACGAAACGGCGATCAAAAGTACAAAACGGCTCATAACTCCTCAACCGTACGGCGTAGCCTCGAGTGCCTTGTATCGCTGGAATCCTTGGCTCGAGACGGACAAAATGCATGCCTAGAATTTGCTCGTCACAGTGGGAAAAATTTCGGCTATTTGGGATTTTTTGCAAAACCTACTTTTGCGAACTAGTCCTAGGTTATTGGCCCGACCGGAACCAAACCAGCGCAGCGAGATTCTCTGGAGTCTGCTTGTCAACGGTTATAAAAAAAAATGGAATTTTGGGTTCACGGTCCCTAAGGGCCGCCAAAACGTTGGAAGGGGGGAGGAGCCACTTTTACTAAATTGGCTATAACTTGTGAACGGAACGAGGTATTTTCACCAAACTCAGCACGCATATGTAAGAGCTCGTTCTGTGACCGCATGAAAAAGGACGTGGCGATTGGCCACTTGGTGGCGCTATAACGGTTAAAAAGGAGTCACAATGATGTATTTCTATGGAAAATCCCATTAAATGCCTGAAAGCGGCCCTCTTCCACCCTGATTTGCATACAGCTTCACGAAATCACGCGTGCGCATGCGTCACGTGACCCTAAAGAGGCTTGCAGACTTTTATGGCCGCCGTGGCGCTTTAACCGTTATGAAGGTGAAAAAAAATGCTCTATAATATCCTATGCAAAATGACATTTAAATGACTAAAAATTGCCTGCACTGCGCAGAACTTCACCAAATCAGCTGAGCATGTGCGCCGCATTATTGTAAAGACGCGTGCAAACTTTGACGGAGATCGGGCCATCAGTAGAGGCATACCAGTTTAAAAGGTAAAAAAACCCCGCCACTTTTCCATGATAAATGAGCTGAAAATGCAAAAATTTACCTTTGACCTCTCCGATGCACATGTCACCAGGCTTGATAAAGTTTTTGCAACCCGCAGCTCAAAAATCAAGTGCTCAGACCCTATAGTCTTTTTTTTATAGGCCTTTTTAGACCCTTTTTATGCCCTTTTTATTAGGGGCCAAGCACCGAAGGTGCGAAGGCACCTATTGAAACCGTTCCCGTCTTTTTTTCTTCCGCCATGGGAGTCTATGGCAGCCCATAGAACCGTATGGTAAAAAGTTGTGAAATTTGGCACACTAATAGAGGACGGTCTGGTATGTCACCATGGCAATTTTGGTGTCTCTATCTCAATCCCTCTAGCGCCACCACCTGTCCAAATGTGTACTCATGTTTATGCTAATAACTTTTTAACCGTAAGGGCTAGAAACGAAATTCTTTTTTCCTCTAATTTCTGAGCTCATGCCAATTCGATAGCACCCTATGAGGTCATTTTCCGTCTTGAATATTTCCCCGCCATTTTCAATTAACCGAAAAACCTACTTTTGCGAACTCGTCCTAGACGGTTCATCCGATTTGCACGAAAATTGAACCAGATCATCTTCAGACAATATTGACAAAAAATCTTACAAATCAAGTTGATCATCTAATCGTTTTTGCAAAACGCGCGAACAAATTTTACATAACGTTTGCAAAAACACACTTAAGGCAATATCTCCGCAACACTTTATCGTGTTCAAACCAAACTTGGTACATGTCATCACAAGCATGACCTGAGGCTACTTGCAGCGTTTCGGCACAGTGCCACCTACTGGTCTGGAGATACGAAAAAGGGCTATTTTAGCTTTTCTTTGCTGAACCGTTTGTCCAAATATCATAAAAGTGGTCTCGTTAGATTTGGGACGTCATGCCGAGTCGAGGGATATCCAATTTTTTGCCATATCGGGCATTTTGGCTGTCGGCCATCTTGAATTATGTGCTAAAATGCTGTATTTTATCAACGCATGAACGGATTGTTACGAAACTCGGTATGGGTCATCACCACGATACCCCAAAGTAGCCTGACAAGTTTCGAAACAGCGTCACCTAGTGGAGATTTTTTTAAAAAAATGCTTAGAACTTTGGGTGTGGTTGACTTATCTTCACGAGACTCATCTCCTTAGACTCCTGAATCGTTGCCGAGTCCAACGATACCACACTTGCCAGGTTTCGCCGTATGGTTTGTGCACCGTTGTAATTTAGCGCTTAAAACTTTTTTGCCGATATCTTCGAAACCGCTAGTCCGATCGAGACGAAACCAGCGTCAGAAGTTCGGAAACATAGGTCGTTAGGCACAACCGTGAGCCCAAATGTCAAAATATTGATAGTAAGGGGTAGTAAAATCCAATCAAAGTCAGGTGTCAGGCTGAAACCCTATTGTAACTGTTCATTTTCCCATGATGCATCATTCTCCAGCTAAAACTGATCAGGCAGACCAAACCGTAAGTCGTAGAGACTTGAAACTTGCAGGGCTGGTAGTACTCACGACGACTACTGACGTCACCGAAGCCCGCCTCGATCGGCCTGACGGGGGCACTACAGCGATCAAAAGTACGAAACAGCGATCAAAAGTACAAAACGGCTCATAACTCCTCAACCGTACGGCGTAGCCTCAAGTGCCTTGTATCGCTGGAATCCTTGGCTCGAGACGGACAAAATGCATGCCTCGGATTTGCTCGTCAGAGTGGGAAAAATTTCGGCTATTTGGGATTTTTTGCAAAACCTACTTTTGCGAACTAGTCCTAGGTTATTGGCCCGACCGGAACCAAACCAGCGCAGCGAGATTCTCTGGAGTCTGCTTGTCAAAGGTTATAAAAAAAAAGTGGAATTTTGGGTTCACGGTCCCTAAGGGCCGCCAAAATGTTGGAAGGGGGGAGGAGCCACTTTTACTAAATTGGCTATAACTTGTGAACGGAACGAGGTATTTTCATCAAACTCAGCACGCATATGTAAGAGCTCGTTCTGTGACCGCATGAAAAAGGACGTGGCGATTGGCCATTTGGTGGCGCTATAACGGTTAAAAAGGAGTCACAATGATGTATTTCTATGGAAAATCCCATTAAATGCCTGAAAGCGGCCCTCTTCCACCCTGATTTGCATACAGCTTCACGAAATCACGCGTGCGCATGCGTCACGTGACCCTAAAGAGGCTTGCAGACTTTTATGGCCGCCGTGGCGCTTTAACCGTTATGAAGGTGAAAAAGAATGCTCTATAATATCCTATGCAAAATGACATTTAAATGACTAAAAATTGCCTGCACTGCGCAGAACTTCACCAAATCAGCTGAGCATGTGCGCCGCATTATTGTAAAGACGCGTGCAAACTTTGACGGAGATCGGGCCATATTGCACTTCTGGTTAGACCTAAACTGCATTTCGTTGCCTTGTACTTGTGTAATGACAATAAAGTTGAATCTAATCTAATCTAATCAGTAGAGGCATACCAGTTTAAAAGGTAAAAAAAACCCCGCCACTTTTCCATGATAAATGAGCTGAAAATGCAAAAATTGACCTTTGACCTCTCCGATGCACATGTCACCAGGCTTGATAAAGTTTTTGCAACCCGCAGCTCAAAAATCAAGTGCTCAGACCCTATAGTCTTTTTTTTATAGGCCTTTTTAGACCCTTTTTATGCCCTTTTTATTAGGGGCCAAGCACCGAAGGTGCGAAGGCACCTATTGAAACCATTCCCGTCTTTTTTTCTTCCGCCATGGGAGTCTATGGCAGCCCATAGAACCGTATGGTAAAAAGTTGTGAAATTTGGCACACTAATAGAGGACGGTCTGGTATGTCACCATGGCAATTTTGGTGTCTCTATCTCAATCCCTCTAGCGCCACCACCTGTCCAAATGTGTACTCATGTTTATGCTAATAACTTTTGAACCGTAAGGGCTAGAAACGAAATTCTTTTTTCCTCTAATTTCTGAGCCCATGCCAATTCGATAGCACCCTATGAGGTCATTTTCCGTCTTGAATATTTCCCCGCCATTTTCAATTAACCGAAAAACCTACTTTTGCGAACTCGTCCTAGACGGTTCATCCGATTTGCACGAAAATTGAACCAGATCATCTTCAGACAATATTGACAAAAAATCTTACAAATCAAGTTGATCATCTAATCGTTTTTGATAAACGCGCGAAAAATTTTACATAACGTTTGCAAAAACACACTTAAGGCAATATCTCCGCAACGCTTTATCGTGTTCAAACCAAACTTGGTACATGTCATCACAAGCATGACCTGAGGCTACTTGCTGCGTTTCGGCACAGTGCCACCTACTGGTCTGGAGATACGAAAAAGGGCTATTTTAGCTTTTCTTTGCTGAACCGTTTGTCCAAATATCATAAAAGTGGTCTCGTTAGATTTGGGACGTCATGCCGAGTCGAGGGATATCCAATTTTACCATATCGGCCATTTTGGCTGTCGGCCATCTTGAATTATGTGCTAAAATGCTGTATTTTATCAACGCATGAACGGATTGTTACGAAACTCGGTATGGGTCATCACCACGATACCCCAAAGTAGCCTGACAAGTTTCGAAACATCGTCACCTAGAGGAGATTTTTTTTTAAAAATGCTTAGAACTTTGGGTGTGGTTGACTTATCTTCACGAGACTCATCTCCTTAGACTCCTGAATCGTTGCCGAGTCCAACGATACCACACTTGCCAGGTTTCGCCGTATGGTTTGTGCACCGTTGTAATTTAGCGCTTAAAACTTTTTTGCCGATATCTTCGAAACCGCTAGTCCGATCGAGACGAAACCAGCGTCAGAAGTTCGGAAACATAGGTCGTTAGGCACAATCGCGAGCCCAAATGTCAAAATATTGATAGTAAGGGGTAGTAAAATCCAATCAAAGTCAGGTGTCAGGCTGAAACCCTATTGTAACTGTTCATTTTCCCATGATGCATCATTCTCCAGCTAAAACTGATTAGGCAGACCAAACCGTAAGTCGTAGAGACTTGAAACTTGCAGGGCTGGTAGTACTCACGACGACTACTGACGTCACCGAAGCCCGCCTCGATCGGCCTGACGGGGGCACTACAGCGATCAAAAGTACAAAACGGCGATCACAAGTACGAAACGGCTCATAACTCCTCAACCGTACGGCGTAGCCTCGAGTGCCTTGTATCGCTGGAATCCTTGGCTCGAGACGGACAAAATGCATGCCTCGGATTTGCTCGTCAGAGTGGGAAAAATTTCGGGATTATTGGGATTTTTTGCAAAACCTACTTTTGCGAACTAGTCCTAGGTTATTGGCCCGACCGGAACCAAACCAGCGCAGCGAGATTCTCTGGAGTCTGCTTGTCAAAGGTTATAAAAAAAAAGTGGAATTTTGGGTTCACGGCCCCTAAGGGCCACCAAAACGTTGGAAGGGGGGAGGAGCCACTTTTACTAAATTGGCTATAACTTGTGAACGGAACGAGGTATTTTCACCAAACTCAGCACGCATATGTAAGAGCTCGTTCTGTGACCGCATGAAAAAGGACGTGGCGATTGGCCACTTGGTGGCGCTATAACGGTTAAAAAGGAGTCACAATGATGTATTTCTATGGAAAATCCCATTAAATGCCTGAAAGCGGCCCTCTTCCACCCTGATTTGCATACAGCTTCACGAAATCACGCGTGCGCATGCGTCACGTGACCCTAAAGAGGCTTGCAGACTTTTATGGCCGCCGTGGCGCTTTAACCGTTATGAAGGTGAAAAAGAATGCTCTATAATATCCTATGCAAAATGACATTTAAATGACTAAAAATTGCCTGCACTGCGCAGAACTTCACCAAATCAGCTGAGCATGTGCGCCGCATTATTGTAAAGACGCGTGCAAACTTTGACGGAGATCGGGCCATCAGTAGAGGCATACCAGTTTAAAAGGTAAAAAAAACCCGCCACTTTTCCATGATAAATGAGCTGAAAATGCAAAAATTGACCTTTGACCTCTCCGATGCACATGTCACCAGGCTTGATAAAGTTTTTGCAACCCGCAGCTCAAAAAACAAGTGCTCAGACCCTATAGTCTTTTTTTTATAGGCCTTTTTAGACCCTTTTTATGCCCTTTTTATTAGGGGCCAAGCACCGAAGGTGCGAAGGCACCTATTGAAACCGTTCCCGTCTTTTTTTCTTCCGCCATGGGAGTCTATGGCAGCCCATAGAACCGTATGGTAAAAAGTTGTGAAATTTGGCACACTAATAGAGGACGGTCTGGTATGTCACCATGGCAATTTTGGTGTCTCTATCTCAATCCCTCTAGCGCCACCACCTGTCCAAATGTGTACTCATGTTTATGCTAATAACTTTTGAACCGTAAGGGCTAGAAACGAAATTCTTTTTTCCTCTAATTTCTGAGCTCATGCCAATTCGATAGCACCCTATGACGTCATTTTCCGTCTTGAATATTTCCCCGCCATTTTCAATTAACCGAAAAACCTACTTTTGCGAACTCGTCCTAGACGGTTCATCCGATTTGCACGAAAATTGAACCAGATCATCTTCAGACAATATTGACAAAAAATCTTACAAATCAAGTTGATCATCTAATCGTTTTTGATAAACGCGCGAACAAATTTTACATAACGTTTGCAAAAACACACTTAAGGCAATATCTCCGCAACACTTTATCGTGTTCAAACCAAACTTGGTACATGTCATCACAAGCATGACCTGAGGCTACTTGCAGCGTTTCGGCACAGTGCCACCTACTGGTCTGGAGATACGAAAAAGGGCTATTTTAGCTTTTCTTTGCTGAACCGTTTGTCCAAATATCATAAAAGTGGTCTTGTTAGATTTGGGACGTCATGCCGAGTCGACGGATATCCAATTTTACCATATCGGCCATTTTGGCTGTCGGCCATCTTGAATTATGTGCTAAAATGCTGTATTTTATCAACGCATGAACGGATTGTTACGAAACTCGGTATGGGTCATCACCACGATACCCCAAAGTAGCCTGACAAGTTTCGAAACAGCGTCACCTAGTGGAGATTTTTTTTTTAAAATGCTTAGAACTTTGGGCACTACAGCGATCAAAAGTACGAAACGGCGATCAAAAGTACGAAACGGCTCATAACTCCTCAACCGTACGGCGTAGCCTCGAGTGCCTTGTATCGCTGGAATCCTTGGCTCGAGACGGACAAAATGCATGCCTCGGATTTGCTCGCCCTTCGGGCGCCAAATTCGAGATAATTTAATTTTTTTGTGAAACCTACTTTTGCAAATTATTCCCAGGTTATTTGCCTCATCGGAACCAAACCACTGCAGAAATGTTGTCTGGAGAGTGATTATCAATTATTAATAAAAAACAACAACATTTTGATTCATGGTTGATAAGGGGAGCCAAAATGTTTGATGTGACCGGACCTCTTTTACTAAAATGGCTATAACTTGTGAACGGAATGACATATTTTCACCAAATTCAGGTCACATGTATGTGAGCTCAGTCTGAGATCACATGAAAAAAATCGCAACAATTAACCACTTGGTGGCGCTATAACAGGGGAAAACCCCAAGAAAATGGCAATATACGCACCCAAACATTAGTCAGATGACAATGGGCATTCATTGTCTTCATCCAGGTTGCCATGATAGTCTATGAGGACACTGGCATATCTCAAAAAACTCTGTATACGTCCTTGGCACAATGCCCTGAAGGAGCATTCACCTCCTTAGGCTCCTGAATCCTTGCTGAGTCCAGTGATATCAAACATGCCAGGTTTCACCTTATGGTTTGTGAAAAGGTGTATTTTAGCACCTAAAAAACCTTTGCGAACGTCTTCAAGACACATAACATAGGTCAATAGCTAAACAATAATGACCAAAAGCCAACATTTTTGAAGGAAGTGGCACAAAAAAAAAATCCAATCAATGCAGCCAATTCTATCATAAATATAAGTAGCTATAACTTTAAAATAAAATGAGATATTTACAACAAATTTTACACATATATTTATGGGCACACTTTGAGGACACCAAAAAAAAAGCAGAGATGTGTTATAACTGTCAAAAAAACATATTTTTCCTGAGTTAAATTGCCTGTATTGCTGTGAATGCTCCCATCTATGATCTAAGTTTATTTGTTTATTTGGATCCCCATTAGCCAGTACCTAGGCAGTGACTACTCTTCATGAGGTCCCAAAAAGTAAAAAATACAAAACTACATTAAAGCTGCAAGAGCAATGAAAGGGATCTCGCACCTGTGGCACCACCACCTTGGGGCTTTAGGAACACAGAGCACTAGGGCTGTCAACGAATATTCTAAATTCGAATATATATTCGAATAGTTTTTAAAAAACGAATTTCGAAGGTGAAAATTAATATTCGAATAAATAAAAAAAAGGTGGGAAAAAAAAACGCCCGCGGTAGTAGAGGTGTGGCTGTCTACTTTGCGAGTGGGCGAGCAAGCGCGCCTGAAACCTTGTGTACTTTGGCCTGTCTCCGCAGCGCGAGCCTCCGCTGACTGCGTGCGCTCCTCCCCAAACGGACGACATGTTTGTTTATACTTGACGCGCTCGCCGTTGTGCTTTTCTTTGAAACGACAGATGGCGACTCAGAGTAATTGTTCATATAACTATCAGGAAAAAGCGTTGAGAAGAAGTGGGCTAACACAGGTGACGATATTTATTTACACTTCACCGAAAACCACACTACAAAAGAATCATGTAAAACAGATCACAATAAACCTTGATATTACTTGTGACATGAGAACAAAATGTATGTAGAAATGTAACGTTAACTTATACAACTCAATTTATGATATCTAAATGTTTCCTAATTTCACTAAACACTTTAGTGAGTTTTCACTTAGTTTCGGGAACTTTTCTTTATTAAACGGGCTTTTTTATGCTTTTGTAGGCTCGTTTTGTAAATATAAGCAACTAATTTGTTTGCGCAAACTGGACCACCCTTACTTTGCATTGCCCGCCACAAGCTCCTTGTCTGCAACACGACAAGAGGCCATAACAGAGAAATTAATTTAGTTCATTTGTAAGGACATGAGAGCGATCAGTGTTGTGGATGGGGCTTCAGGGAGTTCTGTCAAGCAATGGAACCGAGGTACTGACTGAAGAGATATTGCATGAATAAAGGATAAATGCACTGCTTCCACTGGTTTGATTATTTACCGTTTCATGTCAAGGAAAAGTTCCATGTTTACCACAGCACAGCTCGCTCGGAGCGTTCAATAATATGCTGTAAAACTTATATTAATATTTGTTTCAGTCACTGAATGAAGCCTGCTATATTTGAGACAAGAGTCGCGACTTTAGATTGCTTGCACAAAACTCTTGATCAGCTCTCAAAATGTGTTTGTTCATTTAACCCGTTATGTGCAGAGAGCGTGAGGGTGAGAGAGAGTGAGGTCTGCGGTCTTAGCCATTAGTTGATTTACTTGTTTGTGTGTAGGTAATACGTTGTCAAATATGTTTCAACTTAAATAGAACACCTATATAAGTAGTTATGTCTCTTTGTATTCATTTGTCCTGTTATTGACGTAATGCGCGTCATTGATAAAATGTGCAACCAGATGTTCGAATAGTTCGAATATTCATGCTTTTTTTAGAGGGAATATTCGAACGTCATTTTTGAGCAATTTTGACAGCCCTACAGAGCACAGTGGCCAATATGCATTTAAGTATATAAAAATAGGAGGACTACATCAATCATTTGTATTTGCCACACTTCCTGCTACCGGGCTGTGTTCAGATCAGATGGTGGACCTGCACCTGGATATGACCAATGCATCCCTGATATGTCTGAAGAGAGCATGTCAACTAAACTCTGCCCTGTAAATGCTGCATCTAAACGACACCCTCATTAAACCCGTCTCCAGCACGACGACTCCAATCTATCGAATAATCTTACGAATATCTATTTATCTAATATTACTTCTGAACTGTAATGTTGCCAGAATTATAATCATACACTGTTTGTTCGTCGGCCAGAGGACAACTGGCACCCAAACTGGTTTCTCCCAAAGTTTTTTTTCCATTCTGGCCCTGAAGGAATTTTGGTTCCTTGCCACCGTTGCCTTTGGCTTGCTCAGTTGGGGGACACCTAAATTTCAACTATATTACCGTTCTGCCCGCATTGACACTATATGAAAATTGAAATTAGCTGGATAGTTAGATAGTTGGATAGTTAACACTCTGAAGCTACTTTGAAACAATTGGACTTGTTCAAAGCGCTATTTAAATAAAGGTGACTTGACGTGACCAGCTGGTGGCACTATGACTAACTGAAATTTTGCAGATACATCTGACTTTGTCAGGATGCCACAGACAAAACTCAAACTCAAAACTCAGTTCAACAAAACTCAAGATCTTTGAAATTTAACATCACTAAGGCTTGAGATTACACTGACCAAATATGATTCTGGTTCAATCGTAATGAGGAGTTAATCACAGTTTACTGTTGCCCACAGGTGGCACTATAACTGACTAAATATTGGCATGTAGACCACCATCGGTGCTCGGGCCCTAATTAAATCAACAACAATAAAATTAAACATACAAATCCCATTAACAAATCCCATTAAATGTTCCTTCCTTTTAAAACTCATTTTATAATATCTGATAGTAAATCATTCCATATTTTCATTCCTCCAGATATTATAGTCCATTGTTGTGCAGTGGTTTTCAAAACAAAATACATGACTGTCTGTGCACAGTTTAAAACAGGAGGAAGATCATTGATAAAATAATGATGATAATAATAGTCCTAAACAACTTCCTTGAGGAACACCACATTGCTCTTTAAAATCTGAATAACTTCCATAATAACATAAACATTGTCACATATTAAACAATCAATTTATCCAGCAATAATTTATGATCCATTACATAAAATGCTGAGCTAAAATCTAACGATACAGCTTCTACTAAGTTATTGTCATCAATTTGTGCTCATACTACTCCCTAATATTGATCTGTAATTCATATTTCGACATTATAAAATCACTATTATAACATTTACAATCACATTTGGTAAAATGCATCACTTCCTTTCTATTGAAGTATTGGTATTGACAATTGTGCCACATGATGAGTAATGTGAAACCTGAAAAAGACTTGCAGTAAACATTTTGTTCCCACCATATATTTCAAATCAAAATCAAAAATCAAAATCAAAATCAAAATCAAAATCAAATCAAATCACTTTATTGTCACACAGCCATGTACACAAGTGCAACAGCAGGTGAAATTCTTGGTGCAGTTCCGAGCAACATAGCAGTCATGACATGACATGTACAACATTTAAAGCAGCATCAGATTACACATCTGATGCGCCCACAATTACTCACAGCACAGTAAACAGTAAACACTACAATAAACAATAAATAATTTACACAATGTGAGTGTAGTTCTCACAGCTTTAACCAATATACACATACTTACAATATACATATACTTTAAACAATATACACTAAACATACATTAAACAGTATACATTAAGCTATAATAATAATAATATACAATGTACAGTATCCATTATTATTCACAGTAGAGATCCAATGTACAACAGGTGCTATATGATAAATAATAAATGATAAATACATGTGTATATAATGTGTGTGTATCTACAGTGGGTTGTGCTGAGTGATATTCTGTCCAGTGTGTGTTATGATCCTGATGGATCAGGAGTTAAGTAGTCTGATTGCTTGTGGGAAGAAGCTGTTCTGGAGTCGGCTGGTGCGTGTTCTAATGCTGCGGTACCGTCTGCCTGATGGCAGCAGTGAGAGCAGCCCATGGTTCGGGTGGCTAGAGTCTCTGATGATCCTCTGAGCTCTCTTCACACATCGCTTGGCATAAATGTCCTGGAGGGAGGGAAGCTCACCTCCGATGATGTAGCTGGCCGTGCGCACTACCCTTTGCAGGGCTTTGCGGCTGCGGGCGGTACTGTTGCCGTACCAGGTGGTGATGCAGCCAGTCAGCAGGCTCTCTATGGTGCTGCTGTAGAACCGTGTGAGGATGTGGCGGCTCATTCCAAACCTCCTCAGCCGTCGCAGAAAGAAAAGGCGCTGATGAGCCTTCTTCACAATGGCCTCGGAGTGGACGGACCATGAGAGTTCCTCTGTGATGTGGACACCGAGGAACTTGAAGCTGCTGACTCTCTCCACCGGTGCTCCATCGATGGTGATGGGGCGGTGTTCTCTCTCATTCCTCCTGAAGTCGATCACCAGCTCCTTGGTCTTGCTGACGTTGAGGGAGAGGTTGTGCTCCTGACACCATCGTGTCAGAGTGTGCACCTCCTCTCTGTAGGCCGTTTCATCATTGTCAGTGATGAGACCTACCACCGTCGTATCGTCAGCAAACTTGATGATGGTGTTGGAGCTGTGGGTTGCCGCACAGTCATGTGTGTACAAGGAGTACAGGAGTGGGCTGAGAACACAGCCCTGAGGGGCTCCAGTGTTGAGAGTCAGTGGTGAGGAGATGTTACTGCCCATTCTGACCACCTGGCGTCTGTTTGACAGGAAGTCCAGGATCCAGCTGCATAACAGGCTGTTTAAGCCGAGAGCCCGGAGTTTAATGTCAAGTATGGAGGGTACAATGGTGTTGAATGCTGAGCTGTAGTCTACAAACAGCATTCTCACATATGTGTTCCTCTTTTCCAGGTGGGAGAGAGCAGTGTGAATTGTTGATGAAATGGCATCATCAGTGGAGCGGTTTGTGCGGTATGCAAACTGCAGTGGGTCCAGTGAGGGGGGGAAAACAGAGCAGATGTGGTTTCTGACTAGTCTCTCAAAGCATTTGCTGATGATGGGGGTCAGAGCAACAGGACACCAGTCGTTTAAGCAGAGTGTTTTTGACTGCTTAGGTACAGGAACAATGGTGGACGTTTTGAAGCATGAGGGGACCACAGACAGGGAGAGGGACAGGTTAAAAATGTCCGTGAAAACTCCAGCCAGTTGGTGCGCGCACACTCTGATGACGCGGCCGGGAATCCCGTCTGGACCCGCAGCTTTACGGACGTTCACCCGCCGGAAGGATCGGGTTACATCCGCTACAGTTACAGAGACTGAACTAACCTCTGTATCTTCAGCCGCTCTCTCTCTCTCCGCGAGGGCGGCTCCACATGCTTCTGGAGTCGGTGGTTTTTGAACTGTCCTTCAATCTTGTCCCTGTACTGGCGTTTTGCTGCTTTGATGGTTTTCCGGAGGGCATAACTTGCTTGTTTATGCTCCTCCGCATTACCGGAGTTAAAGGTGAAGGACCGCGCATTGAGTGCCACGCGAACATCCCCATTTATCCACGGCTTCTGGTTTGGGTACAGCCGAATTGTTTTGGTCGGAACAACGTCATCTACGCACTTCCTGATGAAACACGTTACGCTATCAGCGTAGACCTCGATGTCGTCATCAGAGGCCGACCGGAACATCTCCCAGTCCGTGTGATCAAAACAGTCTTGTAGCATAGAATCTGATTGGTCCGACCAGCACTGGATGGTTCTGAGGGCGGGTGCTTCCTGTTTCAGTCTCTGCCTGTAAGCGGGCAAAAGTAGAATGGACGCGTGATCTGATTTGCCGAATGGTGGGCGAGGGAGGGACTTGTAACCCTCCTTGAAGGGGGAGTAGCAGTGGTCTAAAACACGGTTCCCTCGCGTGTTGATGCTAACATGTTGGTGGTATTTGGGTGCAATGCGCTTGAAGTTGGCTTTGTTAAAGTCCCCGGTCACAATAAACGCAGCCTCAGGATGCGCGGTTTCCTGCTCACTCACTGTCCTATACAGTTCCTTTAGTGCCCGGTCTGTGTCGGCTTGTGGGGGAATATACACCGCTGTGATGATGACCGCGGTGAATTCCCTCGGTAGCCAGAATGGTCGGCACAGAACCGTGAGAAATTCCAGATCAGGAGAACAGAAAGACTTGGTAGAGTGTACGTTCCTCTGATCACACCAGGATCGGTTGATCATAAAACACACACCCCCGCCTTTGCTTTTCCCGGAGAGATCTTTTTCTCTGTCCATCCGATGCACGGAGAACCCCGTGGTTTCGATGGCTGAGTCTGGAATCTCAGCGGACATCCAAGTTTCTGTGAGGCAGATAATGCAGCAGTCCCTCGTGTCTCGTTGGAAAGAGATCCGCGCTCTCAGCTCGCAGAGTTTATTGTCCAGAGACTGAACATTTGCCAGTAAAATACTGGGAAGCGGGGATCGGTTTGCGCGGCGTCTTACTCTGATGAGTACGCCGGCTCTACATCCCCTTCTCCGGCCGCGTCTCCGCGGTCGGGCCGCCCAGACAAAAGGTTCCGCTGCTGTGTTTGTAAACGGCGTGTCGTCGTTGATGAATTTAAAGTCCGGTTTTCGGTGTGCGATTGCCGAACCAATGTCCAAAAGTGTCTGTCTGTCGTACGTAGTAAGGCAGACAACATCCAAGACAAAAAACACAAAAACTATAAACAGAACAAACAAAAAACTACAATGTTTCAACAGAGCTTGCGACGTTGCGGCCGTCCTCGGCGCCATCTTGACTCTTTGTTTATTTGTTTATTTCACATATCTGTATCTTCAACAAAATGTGTGTTTGTGTGTGTGAGCATGTTTAGTCTGTATAAAATATTATTGTTTAAGCCTATTGTTTAAGTATTATTGTTTAAGTATTCATTTTCTGCCATATTTTGTGGTCTCAGTAATACATTTTAGGTTGACATAGGGTTGACAAAACTCGGTATGGGTCATCACCACGATGCCCTGAGGTAGCCTGAGTAGTTTAGAAACAGCGCCACCTAGTGGAGATCCCCCCCCGCCAAATGCTTATAACTTTGGGTGTGGTTGACTTGGAGTAACTTTTTTTGTCTCCTGAATCCTTGCCAAGTCCAACGATACCAGACTTGCCAGATTTCGCAGCATGGTAACTTAGCGCTAAAAAAACATTAGCGGATATCTTCGAAACTGCTAGTCTGACCAAGTCAAGTCAAGTCAACTTTATTTATATAGCGCTTTTAACAATGTAGATTGTTTCAAAGCAGCTTTACAGTATTAAACAGCAAAACAATGCAGCCTAATTCTACTCAGCTGTACAGCCATTTGATGCCATCAGCTCATTCCAATTTCCATACGGTGACAGTGTGGGCTTTAGATCAATAATTAGATCAGTAATCTAGTTTACATGGTCAAACCAGTTTATTAATTAGATTTATTTCGATGTTTAGTTGAAAAATATAGTGTCCCCAACTGAGCACGCCAAGCCAGAGGCAACAGTGGCAAGGAAACCAAAACCCCATTAGGTGACCTAATGGAGAAAAATAAACCTTGGGAGAAACCAGGCTCAGTCGGGGTGCCAGTTCTCCTCTGGCCAATTTACAAACAACGTATTATTATTATTATTATTATTATTATTCTGGCTGCTTTACAGGTCGGAGGTCATAATAGATCGGAATATTCAAAGGACCGGAGGCAACACGCTGGAGACGGGTTTATTGAGGATGATGTTGATTAAATAATTATTAAAGTGCAATATTCGAATGATCGGAGGCAACACGCTGGAGACGGGTTTATTGCGGATGACATATCGATTTAAGTATTATTTAATGTTAATATTCGAACAATCGGAGTCATCACACTGGTGACGGGTTTATTTAGATGCCGTGTCGATGAGGCAGTTGCAGGGGGAGGATAATTTGACAAAATCTCTGCAGACACTTCGGGGTCCTGTGTTCGTCTTCTCTGGTCCACCATCTGATTAGGATACGGCCCGGATCTGGCTGACTGCAGTAAACCTCGGGATAAAACAGAGAGAATATCATTAGCGTAGATGCCATTCTTCTGATGATGTAACGAGTACATCAGGTGTTATGGGAAGTGTTCCCGGTTCCGGCTGACCTAGTTAATGCAGCCTAACAATCAATTAATTGATAAAGTGTTTTATGTGTATGCCACAGTAAAGAGATGTGTTTTTAGTCTAGATTTAAACTGACAGAGTGTGTCTGCTTCCCGAACAGTGCTAGGAAGACTGTTCCAGAGTTTAGGAGCTAAATAGGAAAAGGATCGACCGCCTGCAGTTGATTTGGATATTCTCGGTATTAACAACTGGCCAGAATTTAGAGATCGCAGTAGACGTGATGGAGTATAATATGTTAAGAGCTCGCTCAAGTATTGGGGAGCTAAACCATTTAGTGCTTTGTAAGTTATAAGCAAGATTTTAAAATGTATGCGATGTTTAATAGGTAGCCAGTGCAATGTTGACAGAACTGGGCTAATATGGTCATACTTCCTGGTTCTAGTAAGTACTCGAGCTGCTGCGTTTTGGACCAGCTGGAGTTTATTTATTAAGCGAGCAGGGCAACCACCCAATAGAGCATTACAATAATCTAGCCTTGAGGTCATGAACGCATGAACTAACTGTTCAGCATTTTGCATTGAGAGCATGTGCCGTAATTTTGATATATTTTTAAGATGGTAGAAAGCAGTTTTACAGATGCTAGAAACGTGGCTTTCAAACGAAAGATTGGTATCAAAGAGCACACCCAGGTTCCTCACTGACGACGAAGACTTGACAGAGCAGCCATCAAGTGTTAGACAGTATTCTAGGTTACTACTTGTGGAGCTTTTTTGTCCAATAATTAAAAATTCAGTTTTTTCTGAATTGAGTTGCAGGAAATTACCAGTCATCCAATGTTTTATGGCGGCTATGCATTCCGTCAATCTTGTGAATTGGTAAATTTCTTCAGGGCGTGAAGAAATATAGAGCTGAGTATCGTCAGCATAACAATGAAAACTAATGCCATGCTTCCTAATAATATTTCCCAGTGGTAGCATGTACAGGGTGAAGAGTAGCGGTCCTAGCACTGAGCCTTGTGGTACTCCATACTGAACTTGCGATCGGTGTGACATCTCATCATTTACTGCTACAAACTGATAACGGTCGCATAGGTATGATTTAAACCATGATAAAGCAATTCCACTAATACCTACATAATTTTCGAGTCTATTCAAAAGAATGTTGTGGTCGATGGTATCAAATGCAGCACTAAGATCGAGTAACACTAATAGAGAGATACAGCCACGATCGGATGATAAGAGTAAATCATTTGTAACTCTGATGAGAGCAGTCTCAGTACTATGATACGGTCTAAATCCTGACTGGAAATCCTCACAGATACCATTTCTTTCTAAAAAGGAACATAATTGTGAAGACACTGCCTTTTCAAGTATTTTTGACAGAAAGGGTAGATTTGAGATTGGTCTATAATTGACTAATTCTGTAGGATCAAGTTGCGGTTTTTTAATAAGTGGTTTAATAATAGCCAACTTAAAAGTTTTCGGTACATATCCTAATGACAAAGATGAATTAATGATATTAAGAAGAGGATCTATGACCTCTGGTAGCATCTCTTTTAATAGCCTAGTCGGTACAGGGTCAAGCATACATGTTGTTGATTTTGATGATTTAACGAGTTTAGCCAATTCTTCTTCTCCTATAGCAGTGAATGATTGTAATTTTCCCTCAGTGACACTACAATGCTCTGTCTGATGTGATACTGTAGTAGACGGCTGCATGGTTAAAATTTTCTTCCTAATATTATCAATTTTACATGTGAAGAAGTTCATAAAGTCATTACTGCTGTGCTGTTTACAATCATCAGAAGTTGAAGCTTTATTTTTGGTTAATTTAGCCACTGTATCGAATAAATACCTTGGGTTGTGTTTGTTTTCTTCCAAGAGAGTTGAGAAATAAGCGGATCTAGCAGTTTTTACGGCCTTTCTGTATGCGATCATGTGCTCTTTCCACGAATTTCGAAAGACCTCTAGTTTTGTTTTCTTCCAGCTGCGCTCCATTTTTCTGGCTGCTGTTTTAAGGGCCCGGGTGTGCTCGTTGTACCACGGCGTTGGACTATTTTCTTTAATCTTCTTTAAGCGCAGAGGAGCAACTGTGTCTAAAGTACTGGAAAAGAGAGAGTCAATAGTTTCTGTTGCGAAATTGAGTTCTTCTATGCTATCTGGGTTGCTGAGGAGATGATACTGATGAGGAAGAGTATTTAAAAAGCAATCTTTAGTAGCGGCAGTGATTGTCCTGCCATTTTTGAAACGAGGTGGCGGCTTTGCAACTTTAGCTAAATTAAGTATACAAGATACTAAGTAATGATCTGAGATGTCATCGCTCTGCTGCAGAATTTCAACGGTATCAACATTAATTCCATGTGACAATATTAGGTCTAAAGTATGATTATGGCGATGAGTGGGTCCTGACACGTGTTGCCTAACTCCAATAGAGTTTAGTGTATCTTTAAATGCTAATCCTAATACGTCTTTTTCGTTGTCTACATGGATATTAAAATCACCAACAATTAGTACTTTATCTACGGCCAGTACTAATTCTGATAGAAAGTCAGCAAATTCTTTGATAAAGTCTGTATTATGCCCTGGTGGCCTGTATACAGTAGCTAACACCAATGTTGAACGGGTTTTGTCATGTACACTACATAGCGTTACATAAAGCACCAAAACTTCGAAGGAATTATATTTGAAACTAGACTTCTGAGTAATACTGAAGATATTATTATAAATTACAGCAACCCCTCCCCCTTTACCTTTCAGACGCGGCTCATGTTTATAACAATAATCTTGGGGGGTGGACTCATTTAAGGTAATGTAGTCGTCAGGTTTTAGCCAGGTTTCTGTCAAACAGAGCACATCTAGATTATTATCTTTAATAATATCATTAACAATAAGCGCTTTTGGGGAAAGGGATCTAATATTCAGCAACCCAAGCTTTATCAATTGTTCATCTGTATTATATCTTTTGTTTATTTGTTGGACATCAATTAAATTTTTACTGTTGAATGGTTTTGATGTTTTTTTGTATTTACTAATTCGGGGAACAGACACAGTCTCTATATGATAATATCTCGGTGAAAGAGTCTCTATGTGCTGGGATTTATCTGACTCCGGTGACATGAGACAGCTAGCAGACGGTCAGTTTAGCCAGTTTGTCTGCTTCCTGACCTGGGCCCTAGTGAGTCAAGGTTTAGCTCTAAGACTATGTGCCAAATTACTAGAGAGAAGAGCGGCACCACCCCAGGAGGGATGGATGCCATCCTTCTTCAACAGGTCAGGTCTGCCCCAAAAACTTTTCCAATTGTCTATGAACCCTATGTTATTTTGCAGACACCACTTAGACAACCAGCCATTGAGTGATGATAGCCTGCTAACTATCTCATCACTCCTTCTAACGGGGAGCGGACCAGAACAATAAACAGCCTCTGACATCGTACTAGCGAGTTCACACACCTCTTTAATGTTAATTTTGGTGATCTCCGACTGGCGAAGTCGAACATCATTAGTGCCGACGTGAATAATAATCTTAGAGAATTTACGATTAGCTTTAGCCAGCACTTTTAAATTTGCTTTGATGTCAGGCGCTCTGGCTCCCGGTAAACAAGTGACTATGGTGGCTGGTATCTTCACATTCCGTGTAATAGAATCGCCAATGACTAGGGCACTTTCAACAGGATACTCAGTGGGTGCTTCACTGAGAGGGGAGAACCTGTTTGATGTTCTAACCGGAACGGAAAAGCGTTTTTTTGGTCTGCGACTATGCTGCCTCACTGTCACCCAGTTGCCCTGCTGCGAGGGCCCTGCAGCCGGAACCGAAGAATGTACAGAGTTCACTAAGCTATTCACATCCAAATCAGTGTCTAAAGCTGTACATTCCTCACTACTCTCAGATAAAGTATGGATGCGTGTTTCTAATTCTGAAATCTTCTCCGTCAGCCTAACTATCTCCTTACATTTATCACATGTGAAGCCCTGTTCGCCAGCGGAGAAGCCTATACTAAACATGCAGCATGAAGTGCAAGTGATAATGACAGGAGAAGACATGACTTACCGTATTTGTTGATTAATCCAATTTACCACTTACCACAATCGTATGCTGGACACTATTTACTAATCCAACTAATGAACTCAGAGAGCAGGAGACCCGGGTGCAGAGATGACAAGCTAACAGGCTAGCGAAATGCTAACGTGTGATGGTGATTTAGATTAAAAGCTAGCGATGTCAAATTTAACGTGATAGGCAATTTTTAAACAATTCATGGTGATGAGTAAGTTATATTTAGCAGTAGAATAAAGAGGAAATATCAAGATAAAGATTCAAACGTGAGCAAGGCTGTACAGAGCTACAAACAGGCACACAGGAGGCACACAGGAGACAGGAGCAATCGATCAGGCAGGCAGGATCAGGCAGGAGCAATCAACCAAGGAGAAGTTCAGGAACCAAGACGAAACCAGCGTCAGAAGTTCTGAAACATAGGTCGATAGCCAAGTGTTAATACCCAAATGTCAAAATATTGACATTAAGGGGAAGTAAAATCCAATCAAAGTCAGGTGTCAGTCATTTTTTATGTTTTTTTTTCATATAAATGTCTAAAACTCAAAAACAAAATGAGATATTTTCACCAAAATCGACACACATATGTATGGACTCACCCCGAGGACACATAAAAAAATGGTGGTATCATATCTCTTGGTGGCACAATAATAGAAAAAACATGAAATACAGGATTATGAAAAAAAAATTCTAGGCCTTTGTTTTAATAACGCTTTGGAGTATAATTATGAAACTCGTTATGTGTTCGAGTTCTGCACCATGCCCTGAATGTACTCAAAAGGTTTCAGGGCAGCACCACCTTGTGGTCAAAATGTATAACAAGATATACAAAAAGGCTAATAACTTTTGAATAAATTTGTCTATAATAATGAAACTGTTCATAATACATACATTCCTTGGCTACTGCTGAGAACATAGATATACATTTTGCCATATTTGATCAAACTTCCTGTCCTCCATCTTGCTATTTGTTAAAAACCTACTTTTTCAAACTCTCCTAGGCCGTTTGTCCGATTTTCACCAAAATTTAATCGTATCATCTTCAGGCTGTGCCAATAAAATATTATGGATTTTGCGTTTACAGGCAAAACCGTTTTCCTATATCGCTGCGACAAATTTGAGGCATGATGCCAAAATGACTCTTGAGGTTGTATCTCTGCAATGCTTTGACATATTGGCATCAAACTTTGCATGTGACATTGTTCCCTTATTTTGACCACACCACATCAATTTCGTAACTGTGCCACCTATTGGTCAAAAGTGATAAACCATTAAATTATATTATTAGTGACTCTATATATGATATTTCAGCCATTTTGCCTAATCTTCTTAAACTGTATAATTGTTCATTGTTGCAGTTGGTTTGACACTCTCAAACTACAATACATTTTTCAGCCTTTTGCCTTAAATCATCTTAAAACGTGATTAATTGCTCATTGCTGCAGTTGATCTGACACTGCCAGCCATTTTGGCATGTCTTGTCTTCTTCTTTGCGCTTGGCCCCGGTATTGCTGCTTGCAGCTATATTTAGGGGCCAAGCACCGAAGGTGCGGAGGCACCTATTGTAATCGTTAGATTTCTTATTATTATTATTATTCCGCCATGGAAGTCTATGGCAGCCCATAGAACCGCTTGCGGGAAAGTTGTGAAATTTGGTACACTGATAGAGGTCATTACCAATAGTACCCACACCAATTTTGGAGTCTCTAAATCAATCTCTCTAGCGCCACCACCTGTCCAAAGTTTGACTCATGTTTTTGCTAATAACTTTTGAACCATAAGGGCTAGAACCAAATCTTTTTTTCTTTCGATTCATTGGTTCAAGCCGATTCGATCGCACCCTATGACGTCATTTACGTCATTACAATGTTCCCGCCATTTTGAATTAACCGAGACCCAACTTTTTCGAACTCCTCCTAGGCCGTTGGTCCGATTTACACGAAAATTGAACCAGATCATCTCCAGACAGTGTTGACAAAAAAACATGGAATTCAAGTTGATTCGTTAAATCGTTTTTGATTTACACGCAAACAAATTTTACGTAATGCTTGAAAAAACACACTTAAGCCAATATCTCCGCAACGCTTTATTGTATTCAAACCAAACTTGGTACAAGTCATCACAAGCATGACCTGAGGCAACATGCAGCGTTTCGGCGCAGCGCCACCTACTGGTCCAGAGATACGAAAAATGGCTATTTTTGCTTATAACTTCTGAACTGTTTGTCCAAAAATCATAAAAGCGGTCTTGTTAGATTCAGGACGGCATGCCGAGTCGTCTGATATGCAATTTTACCATATCGGCCATTTTGACTGTCGGCCATTTTGAATTATGTGCTAAAATGCTGTATTTTATTTAACGCATGAATGGATTGTTACGAAACTCAGTATGGGTCATCAGCACGATGCCCTGAAGGAGCCTGAGAAGTTTCGAAACAGCGCCACCTAGTGGATAATTTTTTTTTCCAAACGCTTATAACTTTGGGTGGGTTTGACTTATTTTCATGGGACTAACTTTTTTTGTCTCCTGAATCCTTGCCGAGTCCAAAGATACCAGATTTGCCAGGTTCCGGCATATTGTCTGTGCAGCGTTGCAATTTAGCGCTTAAAAAACATTCGCTGATATCTTCGAAACCGCTACTCCCATTGAGACGAAACTAGCGTCAGAAGTTCGGAAACATAGGTCGATAGCTATACAGTAATGCCCAAATGTCAAAATATTGATAGTAAGGGGGTGTAAAATCCATTCAAAGTCAGGTGTCAGTCATTTTTTACATGTTTTTTCATATAAATGTCTATAACTCAAAAACGAAATGAGATATTTTCACCAAAATTGTAACCTTAAAAGGTTTCAAAACAGCACCGCCATGTGGTCCATACTTATAATGAAAAGGCCTCTTGAGGCTAGATCTCTGCAATGACATATTGACACTATATTGACCCCGCTTTGATATATTGACAGCAATCTTTGCATGTGTCATTGTTCCCTTATTCTGACCACACCACATCAATTTCGTAACTGTGCCACCTATTGGTTGAAAGTGATAAATCATTAAATCATTATTATTGACTGTATTTATCATTTTACAGCTATTTTGCCTAAAATCACCTTAATAGGTCTTTAATTGCTCATTGCTGCAGTTGATCTGACATTGCCAGCCATTTTGGCATGTCTTGTCTTCTTCTTTGCGCTTGGCCCCGATAATGGCTGCTTGCAGCTATATTTATTATTATTCTTCTTCCGCCATGGGAGTCTATGGCAGCCCATAGAACCGTATGGTAAAAAGTTGTGAAATTTGGCACACAGATAGAGGACAGTCTGAAAAGTCTCCATAGCAAATTTGGAGTCTCTAACTCAATCGCTCTAGCGCCACCATCAGTCCAAAATTTGACTAATGTTTATGCTAATAACTTTTTAACCATAAGGGCTAGAAACAAATTTCTTTGTTCCTCTGAATCCTTTGCTCAAGCCGATTCGATTTCACCCTATGACGTCAATTTCCGTCATAATAATTTTCCCGCCATTTTGAATTTTCCGAAAAACCTACTTTTGCGAACTCGTCCTAGACGGTTCATCCGATTTGCACGAAAATCGAACCAAATCATCTTCAGACCATGCTGACAAATATCTTGCAAATCAAGTTGATTCGTTAATTCGTTTTTGATAAACACGCAAATAAATTTTATGTAGCTGTTGCAAAAACACACTTAAGGCAATATCTCCACAATGCTTTATCGTATTCAAACCAAACTTGGTACATGTCATCACAAGCATGACTTGAGGCAACATGCAGCGTTTTGGCGCAGCACCACCTACTGGTCCGGAGATACAAAAAACTGCTATTTTTGCTTATACTTCTGAACTCTTTGGTCAAAAATCATAAAAGTGGTCTCATTAGATTCAAGACGGCATGTCGAGTCGTCTGATATCCAATTTTACCATATCGGCCATTTTGCCTGTCGGCCATTTTGAATTATGTGCTAAAATGCTGTATTTTATGATTGCATGAACGGATTGATACAAAACTTGGTATGGGTCATCAGCACGATGCCCTAAAGTAGCCTGAGAAGTTTCGAAACAGCGCCACCTAGTGGAGAATTTTTTTTCCCAAACACTTATAACTTTGGGTGAGATTGACTTATTTTCATGGGACTAACTTTTTATGATTCCTTGGCTGAAGCCGATTCGACTGCATCATATGAAATCATTTTCTGTCATTACATTTTTCATGCCATTTTGTATTTTCCGAAAAACCTACTTTTGCGAACTCGTCCTAGATGGTTAATCCGATTTGCACAAAAATTTAACCAGATCATCTTCAGACCATGCTGACAAAAAATCTTGCAAATCAAGTTGATTCGTTAATTCGTTTGATAAACGTGCAAACAAATTTTAAGTAGCAGTTGCAAGAACACACTTAAGGCAATATCTCTGCAACGCTTTATCGTATTCAAACCAATCTTGGTACATTTCATCACAAGCATGACTTGAGGCAACATGCAGCGTTTCGGCATAGCACCACCTACTGGTCCGGAGATATAAAAAATTGCTATTTTTGCTTATAATTTTTGAACCGTTTGTCCTAAAATCATAAAAGTAGTCTCGTTAGATTCGGGACGGCATGCCGAGTCGTCTGATATTTAATGTTACCATATCGGCCAGTTTGGCTGTCGGCCATTTTGAATTATGTGCTAAAATGCTGTATTTTATGAACACATGAACGGATTGTTACGAAACTTCTGTCTCCTGAATCCTCGCCAAGTCCAACAATACCAGACTTGCTAGGTTTCGGCATATGGTTTGTGCAGCGTTGTAATTTAGCGCTTTAAAAACATTAGCTGATATCTTCGAAACCGCTAGTCCGATTGAGACGAAACCAGCATCAGAAGTTCGGAAACATAAGTTGATAGCTATACGCTAATGCCCAAATGTCAAAATATTGATAGTAAGGGGGTGTAAAATCCAATCAAAGTCAGGTGTCAGTCATTTTTCATGTGTTTTTTCATATAAAGGTCTATAACTCCAAAACGAAACAAGATATTTTCACCAGAATTGACACACACATGTATGGGCTCACTCCGAGGACACATAAAAAAAATGGTAGGATTGTGCCACTTGGTGGCGCTATAATAGAACAAAACATGAAATTCCCATTGACTACAATGCAGTATTATGATATAAAATGCTACACTTTACAAATTAATTGTTGTATCATTACGAAACTTGGTATGTGCCATCAGCACCATGCCTTTAAGGTACAGCACCGCCATGTGGTCCATCTTTATAATGAAAAGGCCTCTTGAGGCGAGATCTCTGCAATGACATTTTGACACTAAATTGACACCCTGCTTTGATATATTGACACCAATCTTTGCAAGTGTCATTTGTTCCCTTATTCTGACCACACCACATCAATTTCTAAACTGTGCCACCTATTGGTTGAAAGTGATAAATCATTAAATCATTATTACTGACTGTATTTATCATTTTACAGCTATTTTTCCTAAAATCACCTTAATAGGTCTTTAATTGCTCATTGCTGCAGTTGATCTGACACTGCCAGCCATTTTGCCACGTCTTGTCTTCTTCTTTGCGCTTGTTATTGACTGTATTTATTATTTTACAGCTATTTTGCCTAAAATCACCTTAATAGGTCTTTAATTGCTCATTGCTGCAGTTGATCTGACATTGCCAGCCATTTTGGCATGTCTTGTCTTCTTCTTTGCGCTTGGCCCCGGTATTGCTGCTTGCAGCTATATTTAGGGGCCAAGCACCGAAGGTGCGAAGGCACCTATTGAAACCGTTCCCGTTCCTATTATTAGGGGCCAAGCACCGAAGGTGCGAAGGCACCTATTGAAACCGTTCCCGTTCCTATTATTATTATTAGGGGCCAAGCACCGAAGGTGCGAAGGCACCTATTGAAACCGTTCCTGTTCCTATTATTATTATTATTCTTCCTTCTTCTTCTTCTTCTTCTTCCGCCACGAAGTCTATGGCAGCCCATAGAACCGAATGGTAAAAAGTTGTGAAATTTGGCACACAGATAGAGGACAGTCTGAAAAGTCTCCATAGCAAATTTGGAGTCTCTAACTCAATCGCTCTAGCGCCACCATCAGTCCAAAATTTGACTCATGTTTATGCTGATAACTTTTTAACCATAAGGGCTAGAAACAAAATTCTTTTTTCCTCCGAATCCTTTGCTCAAGCCGATTCGATTGCACCCTATGACGTCATTTTCCGTCATAATAATTTTCCCGCCATTTTGAATTTTCCGAAAAACCTACTTTTGCGAACTCGTCCTAGACGGTTCATCCGTTTTGCACAAAAATTGAACCAGATCATCTTCAGACCATGCTGACAAAAAATCTTGCAAATCAAGTTGATTCGTTAATTCGTTTTTGATAAACGCGCAAACAAATTTTATGTACCGGTTGCAAAAACACACTTAAGGCAATATCTCCACAACGCTTTATCGTATTCAAACCAAACTTGGTACATGTCATCACAAGCATGATTTGAGGCAACGTGCAGCGTTTCGGCGCAGTGCCATCTACTGGTCTAGAGATACAAAAAATGGCTATTTTTGCTTATAACTTCTGAACTGTTTGTTCAAAAATCATAAAAGTGGTCTCGTTAGATTCAGGACGTCATGTCGAGTCGTCTGATATCCAATTTTACCATATCGGCCATTTTGGCTGTCGGCCATTTTGAATTATGTGCTAAAATGCTGTATTTTATGATCGCATGAACGGATTGTTACAAAACTCAGTATGGGTCATCAGCACGATGTCCTGAAGTAGCCTGAGAAGTTTCGAAACAGCGCCACCTAGTGGATAATTTTTTTTTCCAAATGCTTATAACTCTGGGTGAAATTGACTTATTTTCATGGGAGTCACTTTTTTTGTCTCCTGAATCCTCACCGAGTCCAACAATACCAGACTTGCTAGGTTTCGGCATACGGTTTGTGCAGCGTTGTAATTTAGCGCTTTAAAAACATTAGCTGATATCTTCGAAACCGCTAGTCCGATCGAGACGAAACCAGCGTCAGAAGTTCGGAAACATAGGTCGATAGCTATACGCTAATGCCCAAATGTCAAAATATTGATAGTAAGGGGGTGTAAAATCCAATCAAAGTCAGGTGTCAGTCATTTTTCATGTGTTTTATCATATAAATGTCTATAACTCCAAAACGAAATGAGATATTTTCACCACAATTGACACAGACATGTATGGGCTCACTCCGAGGACACATAAAAGAAATGGTAGGATTGTGCCACTTGGTGGCGCTATAATAGAACAAAACATGAAATTCCCATTGACTACAATGCAGTATTATGATATAAAATGCTATACTTTACAAATAAATTGTTGTATCATTACGAAACTTGGTATGTGCCATCAGCACCATGCCTTTAAGGTACAGCACCGCCATGTGGTCCATCTTTATAATGAAAAGGCCTCTTGAGGCGAGATCTCTGCAATGACATATTGACACTATATTGACACCCTGCTTTTATATATTGACACCAATCTTTGCATGTGTCATTGTTCCCTTATTCTGACCACACCACATCAATTTCTAAACTGTGCCACCTATTGGTTGAAAGTGATAAATCATTAAATCATTATTATTGACTGTATTTATCATTTTACAGCTATTTTTCCTAAAATCACCTTAATAAGTCTTTAATTGCTCATTGCTGCAGTTGATCTGACACTGCCAGCCATTTTGGCATGTCTTGTCTTCTTCTTTGCGCTTGGCCCCGGTATTGCTGCTTGTTATTAGGGGCCAAGCACCGAAGGTGCGAAGGCACCTATTGAAACCGTTCCGGTTCTTATTATTATTATTATTATTAGGGGCCAAGCACCGAAGGTGCGAAGGCACCTATTGAAACCGTTCCCGTTCCTATTATTATTCTTCTTCTTCTTCTTCTTCTTCTTCTTCCGCCACGAAGTCTATGGCAGCCCATAGAACCGTATGGTAAAAAGTTATGAAATTTGGCACACTAATAGAGGACAGTCTGAAATGTCACCATAGCAAATTTTGAGTTTCTAACTCAATCCCTCTAGCGCCACCATCAGTCCAAAATTAGACTCATGTTTATGCTAATAACTTTTGAACCATAAGGGCTAGAAACGAAATTCTTTTTTCCTCTGATTCCTTGGCTCAAGACAATTCGATTGCACCATATGACGTCATTTTCCGTCATAATAATTTTCCCGCCATTTTTAATTAACCGAAAAACCTACTTTTGCGAACTCGTCCTAGACGGTTCATCCGATTTGCACGAAAATTGAACCAGATCATCTTCAGACCATGCTGACAAAAAATCTTGCAAATCAAGTTGATTTGTCAAATCATTTGCGATAAACGCGCAAACAAATTTTACGTAGCGGTTGCAAAAGCACTCTTAAGGCAATATCTCCGCAACGCTTTATCGTATTCAAACCAAACTTGGTACATGTCATCACAAGCATGACTTGAGGCAACATGCAGTGTTTCGGCGCAGCGCCACCTACTGGTCCGGAGATACAAAAAATGGCTGTTTTTGCTTATAACTTTTGAACCATTTGTCCAAAAATCATAAAAGTTGTCTCGTTAGATTCAGGACGGCATGCCGAGTCGTCTGATATTCAATTTTACCATATCGGCCATTTTGGCTGTCGGCCATTTTGAATTATGTGCTAAAATGCTATATTTTACAAATGCATTAGTGTATTGTTACTAAACTCGGTATGTGACTTCCACTCCATGCCCTGAAGGTACTCAAAAAGTTTTGGGGCAGTGCCACCTTGTGGTCAAAAGTTATAACAAACTTGACAAAAATGCTAATAACTTTTGATTTAATTAGCTTAGTATAATGAAACTGGTCATAATACATTCATTGGCTCATGCCGATTCAATTGCATCCTATGACGTCATTTTCGGTTATGATAATTTCCCCGCCATATTTAATTTTCCAAAAAACCTACTTTTGCAAACTCGTCCTAGACGGTTTGTCCGATTTGCACGAAAATTGAACCAGATCATCTTCAGACCATGCTGACAAAAAATCTTGCAAATCAAGTTGATTCGTCAAATCGTTTTTGATAAACGTGCACACAAATTTTACGTAGCGGTTGCAAAAACACTCATAAGGCTATATCTCTACAATGCTTTATCGTGTTCAATCCAAACTTGGTACATGTCATCACAAGCATGACTTGAGGCAACAAGCAGTGTTTCGGCGCAGCGCCACCTACTGGTCCGGAGATAAAAAAATGGCTGTTTTTGCTTATAACTTTTGAACTGTTTGTCCAAAAATCATAAAAGTTGTCTCGTTAGATTCAGGACGGTATTCAGAGTTGTCTGATATTCAATTTTACCATATCGGCCATTTTGGCTCTCGGCCATTTTGAATTATGTGCTAAAATACTATATTTTACAAACGCATTAGTCGATCGTTACGAAACTTGGTATGGGTCTTCCGCACCATGCTTTGAAGGTACTCAAAAAGTTTTGGGGCAGTGCCACCTTGTGGTCAGAGGTTATAACAAAATTTATAAACATGCTAATAACTTTTGATTAAATTAGCCTAGTTTAATGAAACTGGTCATAATACATTTATTGGCTCATGCCGAGAACATAGATACTAATTTTGCCATATTTGGTCAAACATCCTGTCCTCAATGTTCTTATTTGATCAAAACCTACTTTTTCAAACTCATCCTAGACCGTTTATCCAATTTCCACCAAAATCGAATCGTATCATCTTCAGACTGTGTCAACAAAAAGTTAGGGATTTTGCATCAATAGATGAAACCGTTTTTGTAAACCGCAGCGACGAAATTGAGCCATGATGCCAAAATGACTCTTGAGGCTGTATCTCTGCAATGCTTTGACATATTGGCATCAAACTTTGCATGTGTCATTGTTCCCTTATTCTGACCACAGCACATCAATTTCGTAACTGTGCCACCTATTGGTCAAAAGTGATAAACCATTAACTTATATTATCAGTGACTCTATATATGATATTTCAGCCATTTTGCCTAATCTTCTTAAACTGTATAATTGTTAATTGTTGCAGTTGGTCTGACACTCTCAGACTACAATGCATTTTTCAGCCTTTTGCCTAAAATCATCTTAAAACGTGATTAATTGCTCATTGCTCCAGTTGATCTGACACTGCCAGCCATTTTGGCATGTCTTGTCTTCTTCTTTGCGCTTGGCCCCGGTATTGCTGCTTGCAGCTATATTTCTTCTTCTTCTTCTTCCGCCACGAAGTCTATGGCAGCCCATAGAACCGTATGGTAAAAAGTTATGAAATTTGGCACACTAATAGAGGACAGTCTGAAATGTCACCATAGCAAATTTTGAGTTTCTAACTCAATCCCTCTAGCGCCACCATCAGTCCAAAATTAGACTCATGTTTATGCTAATAACTTTTGAACCATAAGGGCTAGAAACGAAATTCTTTTTTCCTCTGATTCCTTGGCTCAAGACAATTCGATTGCACCCTATGACGTCATTTTCCGTCATAATAATTTTCCCGCCATTTTTAATTAACCGAAAAACCTACTTTTGCGAACTCGTCCTAGACGGTTCATCCGATTTGCACGAAAATTGAACCAGATCATCTTCAGACCATGCTGACAAAAAATCTTGCAAATCAAGTTGATTTGTCAAATCATTTGCGATAAACACGCAAACAAATTTTACGTAGCGGTTGCAAAAGCACTCTTAAGGCAATATCTCCGCAACGCTTTATCGTATTCAAACCAAACTTGGTACATGTCATCACAAGCATGACTTGAGGCAACATGCAGTGTTTCGGCGCAGCGCCACCTACTGGTCCGGAGATACAAAAAATGGCTGTTTTTGCTTATAACTTTTGAACCATTTGTCCAAAAATCATAAAAGTTGTCTCGTTAGATTCAGGACGGCATGCCGAGTCGTCTGATATTCAATTTTACCATATCGGCCATTTTGGCTGTCGGCCATTTTGAATTATGTGCTAAAATGCTGTATTTTATGATCGCATGAACGGATTGTTACAAAACTCAGTATGGGTCATCAGCACGATGTCCTGAAGTAGCCTGAGAAGTTTCGAAACAGCGCCACCTAGTGGATAATTTTTTTTTCCAAATGCTTATAACTCTGGGTGAAATTGACTTATTTTCATGGGAGTCACTTTTTTTGTCTCCTGAATCCTCACCGAGTCCAACAATACCAGACTTGCTAGGTTTCGGCATACGGTTTGTGCAGCGTTGTAATTTAGCGCTTTAAAAACATTAGCTGATATCTTCGAAACCGCTAGTCCGATCGAGACGAAACCAGCGTCAGAAGTTCGGAAACATAGGTCGATAGCTATACGCTAATGCCCAAATGTCAAAATATTGATAGTAAGGGGGTGTAAAATCCAATCAAAGTCAGGTGTCAGTCATTTTTCATGTGTTTTATCATATAAATGTCTATAACTCCAAAACGAAATGAGATATTTTCACCACAATTGACACAGACATGCATGGGCTCACTCCGAGGACACATAAAAGAAATGGTAGGATTGTGCCACTTGGTGGCGCTATAATAGAACAAAACATGAAATTCCCATTGACTACAATGCAGTATTATGATATAAAATGCTATACTTTACAAATAAATTGTTGTATCATTACGAAACTTGGTATGTGCCATCAGCACCATGCCTTTAAGGTACAGCACCGCCATGTGGTCCATCTTTATAATGAAAAGGCCTCTTGAGGCGAGATCTCTGCAATGACATATTGACACTATATGGACACCCTGCTTTGATATATTGACACCAATCTTTGCATGTGTCATTGTTCCCTTATTCTGACCACACCACATCAATTTCTAAACTGTGCCACCTATTGGTTGAAAGTGATAAATCATTAAATCATTATTATTGACTGTATTTATCATTTTACAGCTATTTTTCCTAAAATCACCTTAATAAGTCTTTAATTGCTCATTGCTGCAGTTGATCTGACACTGCCAGCCATTTTGGCATGTCTTGTCTTCTTCTTTGCGCTTGGCCCCGGTATTGCTGCTTGCAGCTATATTTATTATTCTTCTTCTTCTTCTTCTTCTTCTTCTTCCGCCACGAAGTCTATGGCAGCCCATAGAACCGTATGGTTAAAAGTTATGAAATTTGGCACACTAATAGAGGACAGTCTGAAATGTCACCATAGCAAATTTTGAGTCTCTAACTCAATCCCTCTAGCGCCACCATCAGTCCAAAATTAGACTCATGTTTATGCTAATAACTTTTGAACCATAAGGGCTAGAAACGAAATTCTTTTTTCCTCTGATTCGTTGGCTCAAGACAATTCGATTGCACCCTATGACGTCATTTTCCGTCATAATAATTTTCCCGCCATTTTTAATTAACCGAAAAACCTACTTTTGCGAACTCGTCCTAGACGGTTCATCCGATTTGCACAAAAATTGAACCAGATCATCTTCAGACCATGCTGACAAAAAATCTTGCAAATCAAGTTGATTCGTCAAATCATTTGCGATAAACGCGCAAACAAATTTTACGTAGCGGTTGCAAAAGCACTCTTAAGGCAATATCTCCGCAACGCTTTATCGTATTCAAACCAAACTTGGTACATGTCATCACAAGCATGACTTGAGGCAACATGCAGTGTTTCGGCGCAGCGCCACCTACTGGTCCGGAGATACAAAAAATGGCTGTTTTTGCTTATAACTTTTGAACCGTTTGTCCAAAAATCATAAAAGTGGTCTCGTTAGATTCAGGACGGCATGCCGAGTCGTCTGATATTCAATTTTACCATATCGGCCATTTTGGCTGTCGGCCATTTTGAATTATGTGCTAAAATGCTATATTTTACAAATGCATTAGTGTATTGTTACTAAACTCGGTATGTGACTTCCACTCCATGCCCTGAAGGTACTCAAAAAGTTTTGGGGCAGTGCCACCTTGTGGTCAAAAGTTATAACAAACTTGACAAAAATGCTAATAACTTTTGATTTAATTAGCTTAGTATAATGAAACTGGTCATAATACATTCATTGGCTCATGCCGATTCAATTGCATCCTATGACGTCATTTTCGGTTATGATAATTTCCCCGCCATATTTAATTTTCCAAAAAACCTACTTTTGCGAACTCGTCCTAGACGGTTTGTCCGATTTGCACGAAAATTGAACCAGATCATCTTCAGACCATGTTGACAAAAAATCTTGCAAATCAAGTTGATTCGTCAAATCGTTTTTGATAAACGTGCACACAAATTTTACGTAGCGGTTGCAAAAACACTCATAAGGCTATATCTCTACAATGCTTTATCGTGTTCAATCCAAACTTGGTACATGTCATCACAAGCATGACTTGAGGCAACATGCAGTGTTTCGGCGCAGCGCCACCTACTGGTCCGGAGATACAAAAAATGGCTGTTTTTGCTTATAACTTTTGAACTGTTTGTCGAAAAATCATAAAAGTTGTCTCGTTAGATTCAGGACGGTATTCAGAGTTGTCTGATATTCAATTTTACCATATCGGCCATTTTGGCTCTCGGCCATTTTGAATTATGTGCTAAAATACTATATTTTACAAACGCATTAGTCTATCGTTACGAAACTTGGTATGGGTCTTCCGCACCATGCTTTGAAGGTACTCAAAAAGTTTTGGGGCAGTGCCACCTTGTGGTCAGAGGTTATAACAAAATTTATAAACATGCTAATAACTTTTGATTAAATTAGCCTAGTTTAATGAAACTGCTCATAATACATTTATTGGCTCATGCCGAGAACATAGATACTAATTTTGCCATATTTGGTCAAACATCCTGTCCTCAATGTTCTTATTTGATCAAAACCTACTTTTTCAAACTCATCCTAGACCGTTTATCCAATTTCCACCAAAATCGAATCGTATCATCTTCAGACTGTGTCAACAAAAAGTTAGGGATTTTGCATCAATAGATGAAACTGTTTTTGTAAACCGCAGCGACGAAATTGAGCCATGATGCCAAAATGACTCTTGAGGCTGTATCTCTGCAATGCTTTGACATATTGGCATCAAACTTTGCATGTGTCATTGTTCCCTTATTCTGACCACAGCACATCAATTTCGTAACTGTGCCACCTATTGGTCAAAAGTGATAAACCATTAACTTATATTATCAGTGACTCTATATATGATATTTCAGCCATTTTGCCTAATCTTCTTAAACTGTATAATTGTTAATTGTTGCAGTTGGTCTGACACTCTCAGACTACAATGCATTTTTCAGCCTTTTGCCTAAAATCATCTTAAAACGTGATTAATTGCTCATTGCTCCAGTTGATCTGACACTGCCAGCCATTTTGGCATGTCTTGTCTTCTTCTTTGCGCTTGGCCCCGGTATTGCTGCTTGCAGCTATATTTAGGGGCCAAGCACCGAAGGTGCGAAGGCACCTATTGAAACCGTTCCCGTTCCTATTATTATTATTCTTCTTCTTCTTCTTCTTCCGCCACGAAGTCTATGGCAGCCCATAGAACCGTATGGTAAAAAGTTATGAAATTTGGCACACTAATAGAGGACAGTCTGAAATGTCACCATAGCAAATTTTGAGTTTCTAACTCAATCCCTCTAGCGCCACCATCAGTCCAAAATTAGACTCATGTTTATGCTAATAACTTTTGAACCATAAGGGCTAGAAACGAAATTCTTTTTTCCTCTGATTCCTTGGCTCAAGACAATTCGATTGCACCCTATGACGTCATTTTCCGTCATAATAATTTTCCCGCCATTTTTAATTAACCGAAAAACCTACTTTTGCGAACTCGTCCTAGACGGTTCATCCGATTTGCACGAAAATTGAACCAGATCATCTTCAGACCATGCTGACAAAAAATCTTGCAAATCAAGTTGATTTGTCAAATCATTTGCGATAAACGCGCAAACAAATTTTACGTAGCGGTTGCAAAAGCACTCTTAAGGCAATATCTCCGCAACGCTTTATCGTATTCAAACCAAACTTGGTACATGTCATCACAAGCATGACTTGAGGCAACATGCAGTGTTTCGGCGCAGCGCCACCTACTGGTCCGGAGATACAAAAAATGGCTGTTTTTGCTTATAACTTTTGAACCATTTGTCCAAAAATCATAAAAGTTGTCTCGTTAGATTCAGGACGGCATGCCGAGTCGTCTGATATTCAATTTTACCATATCGGCCATTTTGGCTGTCGGCCATTTTGAATTATGTGCTAAAATGCTATATTTTACAAATGCATTAGTGTATTGTTACTAAACTCGGTATGTGACTTCCACTCCATGCCCTGAAGGTACTCAAAAAGTTTTGGGGCAGTGCCACCTTGTGGTCAAAAGTTATAACAAACTTGACAAAAATGCTAATAACTTTTGATTTAATTAGCTTAGTATAATGAAACTGGTCATAATACATTCATTGGCTCATGCCGATTCAATTGCATCCTATGACGTCATTTTCGGTTATGATAATTTCCCCGCCATATTTAATTTTCCAAAAAACCTACTTTTGCAAACTCGTCCTAGACGGTTTGTCCGATTTGCACGAAAATTGAACCAGATCATCTTCAGACCATGCTGACAAAAAATCTTGCAAATCAAGTTGATTCGTCAAATCGTTTTTGATAAACGTGCACACAAATTTTACGTAGCGGTTGCAAAAACACTCATAAGGCTATATCTCTACAATGCTTTATCGTGTTCAATCCAAACTTGGTACATGTCATCACAAGCATGACTTGAGGCAACAAGCAGTGTTTCGGCGCAGCGCCACCTACTGGTCCGGAGATAAAAAAATGGCTGTTTTTGCTTATAACTTTTGAACTGTTTGTCCAAAAATCATAAAAGTTGTCTCGTTAGATTCAGGACGGTATTCAGAGTTGTCTGATATTCAATTTTACCATATCGGCCATTTTGGCTCTCGGCCATTTTGAATTATGTGCTAAAATACTATATTTTACAAACGCATTAGTCGATCGTTACGAAACTTGGTATGGGTCTTCCGCACCATGCTTTGAAGGTACTCAAAAAGTTTTGGGGCAGTGCCACCTTGTGGTCAGAGGTTATAACAATTTATAAACATGCTAATAACTTTTGATTAAATTAGCCTAGTTTAATGAAACTGGTCATAATACATTTATTGGCTCATGCCAAGAACATAGATACTAATTTTGCCATATTTGGTCAAACATCCTGTCCTCAATGTTCTTATTTGATCAAAACCTACTTTTTCAAACTCATCCTAGACCGTTTATCCAATTTCCACCAAAATCGAATCGTATCATCTTCAGACTGTGTCAACAAAAAGTTAGGGATTTTGCATCAATAGATGAAACCGTTTTTGTAAACCGCAGCGACGAAATTGAGCCATGATGCCAAAATGACTCTTGAGGCTGTATCTCTGCAATGCTTTGACATATTGGCATCAAACTTTGCATGTGTCATTGTTCCCTTATTCTGACCACAGCATATCAATTTCGTAACTGTGCCACCTATTGGTCAAAAGTGATAAACCATTAACTTATATTATCAGTGACTCTATATATGATATTTCAGCCATTTTGCCTAATCTTCTTAAACTGTATAATTGTTAATTGTTGCAGTTGGTCTGACACTCTCAGACTACAATGCATTTTTCAGCCTTTTGCCTAAAATCATCTTAAAACGTGATTAATTGCTCATTGCTCCAGTTGATCTGACACTGCCAGCCATTTTGGCATGTCTTGTCTTCTTTGCGCTTGGCCCCGGTATTGCTGCTTGCAGCTATATTTATTGTTATTATTCTTCCGCCACGAAGTCTATGGCAGCCCATAGAACCGTATGGTAAAAAGTTGTGAAATTTGGCACACAGATAGAGGACAGTCTGAAAAGTCTCCATAGCAAATTTGGAGTCTCTAACTCAATCGCTCTAGCGCCACCATCAGTCCAAAATTTGACTAATGTTTATGCTAATAACTTTTTAACCATAAGGGCTTAAAACAAAATTCTTTTTTCCTCTGAATCCTTTGCTCAAGCCGATTCGATTTCACACTATGACGTCATTTTCCGTCATAATAATTTTCCCGCCATTTTGAATTTTCCGAAAAACCTACTTTTGCGAACTCGTCCTAGACGGTTCATCCGATTTGCACGAAAATCGAACCAAATCATCTTCAGACCATGCTGACAAAAAATCTTGCAAATCAAGTTGATTCGTTAATTCGATTTTGATAAACACGCAAATAAATTTTATGTAGCGGTTGCAAAAACACACTTAAGGCAATATCTCCACAATGCTTTATCGTATTCAAACCAAACTTGGTACATGTCATCACAAGCATGACTTGAGGCAACATGCAGGGTTTCGGCGCAGCACCACCTACTGGTCCGGAGATACAAAAACTGCTATTTTTGCTTATAACTTCTGAACTCTTTGATCAAAAATCATAAAAGTGGTCTCATTAGATTCAAGACGGCATGTCGAGTCGTCTGATATCCAATTTTACCATATCGGCCATTTTGGCTGTCGGCCATTTTGAATTATGTGCTAAAATGCTGTATTTTATGATTGCATGAACGGATTGATTCGAAACTTGGTATGGGTCATCAGCACGATGCCCTAAAGTAGCCTGAGAAGTTTCGAAACAGCGCCACCTAGTGGATAATTTTTTTTCCCAAACACTTATAACTTTGGGTGAGATTGACTTATTTTCATGGGACTAACTTTTTATGATTCCTTGGCTGAAGCCGATTCGACTGCACCATATGAAATAATTTTCTGTCATTAAATTTTTCATGCCATTTTGTATTTTCCGAAAAACCTACTTTTGCGAACTCGTCCTAGATGGTTAATCCGATTTGCACAAAAATTGAACCAGATCATCTTCAGACAGTGCTGACAAAAAATCTTGCAAATCTAGTTGATTCGTTAATTCGTTTTTGATAAACGTGCAAACAAATTTTAAGTAGCAGTTGCAAGAACACACTTAAGGCAATATCTCTGCAACGCTTTATCGTATTCAAACCAATCTTGGTACATTTCATCACAAGCATGACTTGAGGCAACATGCAGCGTTTCGGCATAGCACCACCTACTGGTCCGGAGATACAAAAAATTGCTATTTTTGCTTATAATTTTTGAACCGTTTGTCCTAAAATCATAAAAGTAGTCTTCGTTAGATTCGGGACGGCATGCCGAGTCGTCTGATATTTAATGTTACCATATCGGCCAGTTTGGCTGTCTGCCATTTTGAATTATGTGCTAAAATGCTGTATTTTATGAACACATGAACGGATTGTTACGAAACTTCTGTCTCCTGAATCCTCGCCAAGTCCAACAATACCAGACTTGCTAGGTTTCGGCATATGGTTTGTGCAGCGTTGTAATTTAGCGCTTTAAAAACATTAGCTGATTTCTTCGAAACCGCTAGTCCGATTGAGACGAAACCAGCATCAGAAGTTCGGAAACATAAGTCGTTAGTTGAATTCTATTGCCCAAATGTCAAAATATTGATAGTAAGGGGGTGTAAAATCCAATCAAAGTCAGGTGTCAGTCATTTTTCATGTGTTTTTTCATATAAAGGTCTATAACTCCAAAATGAAACAAGATATTTTCACCAAAATTGACACACACATTTATGGGCTCACTCCGAGGACACATAAAAAAATGGTAGGATTGTGCCACTTGGTGGCGCTATAATAGAACAAAACATGAAATTCCCAATGACTACAATGCATTATTATGATATAAAATGCTATGCTTTACAAATGAATTGGTGTATTATTACGAAACTTGGTATGTTCCATCAGCACCATGCCTTTAAGGTACTTAAAAGGTTTAAAAAAAGCACCGCCATGTGGTCCATACTTATAATGAAAAGGCCTCTTGAGGCTATATCTCTGCAATGACATATTGACACTATATTGACACCCTGCTTTGATATATTGACACCAATCTTTGCATGTGTCATTGTTCCCTTATTCTGACCACACCATATCAATTTCGTAACTGTGCCACCTATTGGTTGAAAGTGATAAATCATTAAATCATTATTATTGACTGTATTTATCATTTTACAGCTATTTTGCCTAAAATCACCTTTATAGGTCTTTAATTGCTCATTGCTGCGGTTGATCTGACACTGCCAGCCATTTTGCCACGTCTTGTCTTCTTCTTTGCGCTTGTTATTGACTGTATTTATCATTTTACAGCTATTTTGCCTAAAATCACCTTAATAGGTCTTTAATTGCTCATTGCTGCAGTTGATCTGACATTGCCAGCCATTTTGGCATGTCTTGTCTTCTTCTTTGCGCTTGGCCCCGGTATGGCTGCTTGTTGAACTTATTTTTGGACAAAGAGTCCTCAATATTGAACTTCCTACACATACTAATAGACTACTTCTGATGTTTTATCAGACTGAGAGTAATTCATATTTGACCTATTGAACATATTTTGGCAAAAGCGTTCTCAAACTTTTAATTTCCATACAATCAGATATTACACCAGTCAGTCCATATCTGATTACTGAACCTATTTCTGGATGTAGATTCTATGAACTTAAATTCTCTGTTCATTCTCATAGACTCCGTTTGATGATTCATTAGCCAGACAGTAGTTCGTATTTGACTGTTGAACATATTTTGGCAAAAGCGTTCTCAAACTTTTAATTTCTATATAGATACATAGGTTCAGATATTACATCAGCCAGACAATTGTCCATATCTGATTACTGAACATCTGGCTGATGTAATATCTGAATGTATGTATCTATAGAAATGAAAAGTTTGAGAACGCTTTTGCAAAAATATGTTCAGTAGTCAAATAGGAACTATTGTCTGGCTAATGAAACATCAAAAGGAGTCTATGAGTATGAATATAAAGTCAAAGTTGACAATGACTAATTGGCTAGAAATATATTTTTAAAAAGTCATACTTGAAATAAAGTAACAAAAAAATTATTAAATAGGTCAAATATGAATTACTCTCAGTCTGATGAAACATCAGAAGTAATCTATGAGTATGTATAGGAAGTTCAATATTGAGGACTCTTTGTCCAAAAATAAGTTCAATAGATCAAAAATGAACTAGTCACTGTCTAATAAAACATTAGAAGGACTCTATAAGTATTTATACATAGTTAAAGTTCGAAGACTCCGTGGCGAGAAATATATTCAAAAAGTCATACTTGATGAAATTACAGATGAAACATCAAAAGGAGTCTTTGAGTATGAATAGAAAGTTCAAGGTAATATAATCTACGGCCAGAAATATGTTCAGTAATCAGATATGGACAATTGTCTGGCTGATGTAATATCTGAACCTATGTATCTATATAGAAATTAAAAGTTTGAGAACGCTTTTGCCAAAATATGTTCAACAGTCAAATACGAACTACTGTCTGGCTAATCATCAAACGGAATCTATGAGAATGAACAGAGAATTTAAGTTCATAGAATCTACATCCAGAAATAGGTTCAGTAATCAGATATGGACAATTGTCTGGCTGGTGTAATATCTGATTGTATGGAAATTAAAAGTTTGAAAACGCTTATGCCAAAATATGTTCAATAGGTCAAATATGAACTACTCCCAGTCTAATAAAATATTAGAAGGAGTCTATAAGTATTCGTACATAGTTAAAGTTCGAAGACTCCTTGGCGAGAAATATATTCAAAAGGTCATACTTGAAACTACTGATTAAACATCAAAAGGATTCTATGCGTATTAATAGAAAGGTCAAGTTAAAATAATCTAAGTCCAGAAATGTGTTCAG
>CM042243.1:45101048-45263548 GCA_023566225.1 Romanogobio albipinnatus
GTTGTATCATGATTTTTAAAGTACCTTGTGTGTTGATCTGTTTGTAAGTTACAATAATAATTTTTTTTTTAAAAAGTATGAATTTAACGTTAACGTTCAATGGCTAATTGGCAAATACGGACTACTGTCTGGTTAATAATATATTAGAAGGAGTCTATTCGTATTTATACATAGTTAAGGTTCGAAGACTCCTTGGCGAGAAATATATTCAAAAAGTCATACTTGATGAAATTACAGATAAAATATCAAAAGGATTCTTTGTGTATGAAAAGAAAGTTCAAGTTAAAATAATCCACGTCTAGAAATATGTTCAGTATCAGATATGGACAATTGTCTGGCTGATGTAATATCTGAATGTATGTATCTATAGAAATTAAAAGTTTGAGATTGCTTTTGCCAAAATATGTTCAACAGTCAAATACGAACTACTGTCTGGCTAATGAAACATCAAAAGGAGTCTATGAGTATGAATATAAAGTTAAAGTTGACAATGACTAATTGGCTAGAAATATATATTTTTTAAAAATCATCCTTGAACTAAAGTAACCAATAATGAATTAAATATGTCAAATATGAATTACTCTCAGTCTGATAAAACATCAGAAGTAGTCTATGAGTATGATAGGAAGTTCAATATTGAGGACTCTTTGTCCAAAAATAAGTTCAATAGATCAAAAATGAACTAGTCACTGTCTAATAAAACATTAGAAGGACTCTATAAGTATTTATACATAGTTAAAGTTCGAAGACTCCGTGGCGAGAAATATATTCAAAAAGTCATACTTGATGAAATTACTGATGAAACATCAAAAGTCTTTTGAGTATGAGTATGAATAGAAAGTTCAAGGTAATATAATCTACTAATTAATTAATAATTAATTAATTAATTAAATAAATAAATAAATAAATAAATAAATAAATAAATTAGATAAAGAAACAAAAGCAGCTTTTAAATTAATTTGAACATGTCTAACAAAAAAATCAACTTGAGGGCATTCTTGTCTTTAACCAATTTTAAAGATTTGCACAAGAGTTTAAACGTATTCATTCACTGGCTAAAGTTAGGTTTAGATTTAAACCATCTGCACTTATGACTGAAAAACTTTCCGAGACATAACAAAAAATTACAGACAAAATCAATCTCTTTGTTTTCCAGACAAATATCAAACGTAATGATCTTTAGAGTAAGAGGAGGGAGTTCAACCTGCATAGACTGTAACCAGTTCTGCATGTCTCTCCAAACTTTAAATTCCTACTCATAGACTCCTTTTGATGTTTCATTAGCCAGACAATAGTTCCTATTTGACTACTGAACATATTTTGGCAAAAGCGTTCTCAAACTTTTCATTTCTATAGATACATACATTCAGATATTACATCAGCCAGACAATTGTCCATATCTGATACTGAACACATTTCTGGACTTAGATTATTTTAACTTGACCTTTCTATTAATACGCATAGAATCCTTTTGATGTTTAATCAGTAGTTTCAAGTATGACCTTTTGAATATATTTCTCGCCAAGGAGTCTTCGAACTTTAACTATGTACGAATACTTATAGACTCCTTCTAATATTTTATTAGACTGGGAGTAGTTCATATTTGACCTATTGAACATATTTTGGCATAAGCGTTTTCAAACTTTTAATTTCCATACAATCAGATATTACACCAGCCAGACAATTGTCCATATCTGATTACTGAACCTATTTCTGGATGTAGATTCTATGAACTTAAATTCTCTGTTCATTCTCATAGATTCCGTTTGATGATTCATTAGCCAGACAGTAGTTCGTATTTGACTGTTGAACATATTTTGGCAAAAGCGTTCTCAAACTTTTAATTTCTATATAGATACATACGTTCAGATATTACATCAGCCAGACAATTGTCCATATCTGATTACTGAACATATTTCTGGCCGTAGATTATATTACCTTGAACTTTCTATTCATACTCAAAGACTCCTTTTGATGTTTCATCTGTAATTTCATCAAGTATGACTTTTTGAATATATTTCTCGCCACGGAGTCTTCGAACTTTAACTATGTATAAATACTTATAGAGTCCTTCTAATGTTTTATTAGACAGTGACTAGTTCATTTTTGATCTATTGAACTTATTTTTGGACAAAGAGTCCTCAATATTGAACTTCCTATACATACTCATAGACTACTTCTGATGTTTCATCAGACTGAGAGTAATTCATATTTGACCTATTTAATAAATTTTTTGTTACTTTATTTCAAGTATGACTTTTTAAAAATATATTTCTAGCCAATTAGTCATTGTCAACTTTGACTTTATATTCATACTCATAGACTCCTTTTGATGTTTCATTAGCCAGACAATAGTTCCTATTTGACTACTGAACATATTTTGGCAAAAGCGTTCTCAAACTTTTCATTTCTATAGATACATACATTCAGATATTACATCAGCCAGACAATTGTCCATATCTGATACTGAACACATTTCTGGACTTAGATTATTTTAATCAGTAGTTTCAAGTATGACCTTTTGAATATATTTCTCGCCAAGGAGTCTTCGAACTTTAACTATGTATGAATACTTATAGACTCCTTCTAATATTTTATTAGACTGGGAGTAGTTCATATTTGACCTATTGAACATATTTTGGCATAAGCGTTTTCAAACTTTTAATTTCCATACAATCAGATATTACACCAGCCAGACAATTGTCCATATCTGATTACTGAACCTATATCTGGATGTAGATTCTATTAACTTAAATTCTCTGTTCATTCTCATAGACTACGTTTGATGATTCATTAGCCAGACAGTAGTTCGTATTTGACTGTTGAACATATTTTGGCAAAAGCGTTCTCAAACTTTTAATTTCTATACAGATACATACGTTCAGATATTACATCAGCCAGACAATTGTCCATATCTGATACTGAACATATTTCTAGACGTGGATTATTTTAACTTGAAATTTCTTTTCATACACATAGAATCCTTTTGATGTTTCATCAGTAGTTTCAAGTATGACTTTTTTAATATATTTCTCGCCAAGGAGTCTTCGAACCTTAACTATGTATAAATACGAATAGACTCCTTCTAATATATTATTAACCAGACAGTAGTCCGTATTTGCCAATTAGCCATTGAACGTTAACGTTAAATTCATACTTTTTTTAAAAATTATTATTGTTGTAACTTACAAACAGATCAACACACAAGGTACATTAAAAATCATGATACAACAAACTGACACACACAAAAATAATAATAATATTTAATAATAATAATAATAATAATAATAATAATAATAATATTTAATAATAATAATGAATAAATAAATAAATAAATAAATAAATAAATAAATAAATAAATAAATAAATAAATAAATAAATAAATAAATAAATAAATAAATTAGATAAACAAACAAAAGCAGCTTTTAAATTAATTTGAACATGTCTAACAAAAAAATCAACTTGAGGGCATTCTTGTCTTTAACCAATTTTAAAGATGTGCACAAGAGTTTAAACGTATTCATTCACTGGCTAAAGTTAGGTTTAGATTTAAACCATCTGCACTTATGACTGAAAAACTTTCCGAGACATAACAAAAAATTACAGACAAAATCAATCTCTTTGTTTTCCAGACAAATATCAAACGTAATGATCTTTAGAGTAAGAGGAGGGAGTTCAACCTGCATAGACTGTAACCAGTTCTGCATATCTCTCCAAACTTTAAATTCCTACTTATAGACTCCTTTTGATGTTTCATTATCCAGACAGTAGTGCGTATTTTCACCTATTGAACATATTTTTGGACAAAGTTTCCTCAATATTGAAATTTCCATACATACTCATAGAATACTTCTGGTGTTTCATCGGTAGTTTCAAATTTGACTTTTTGAATATATTTCTCGCCAAGGAGTCTTTGAACTTTAACTATGTATAAATACTTATAGACTCCTTCTAGTGTTTTATTAGACTGGGATTAGTTCATATTTGACTTATTGAACTTATTTTTGGACAAAGAGTCCTCAATATTGAACTTCCTACCAATACTAATAGACTACTTCTGATGTTTCATCAGACTGAGAGTAATTCATATTTGACCTATTTAATTAATTTTTTGTTACTTTATTTCAAGTATGACTTTTTAAAAATATATTTCTAGCCAATTAGTCATTGTCAACTTTGACTTTATATTCATACTCATAGACTCCTTTTGATGTTTCATTAGCCAGACAATAGTTCCTATTTGACTACTGAACATATTTTGGCAAAAGCGTTCTCAAACTTTTCATTTCTATAGATACATACATTCAGATATTACATCAGCCAGACAATTGTCCATATCTGATACTGAACACATTTCTGGACTTAGATTATTTTAATCAGTAGTTTCAAGTATGACCTTTTGAATATATTTCTCGCCAAGGAGTCTTCGAACTTTAACTATGTATGAATACTTATAGACTCCTTCTAATATTTTATTAGACTGGGAGTAGTTCATATTTGACCTATTGAACATATTTTGGCATAAGCGTTTTCAAACTTTTAATTTCCATACAATCAGATATTACACCAGCCAGACAATTGTCCATATCTGATTACTGAACCTATATCTGGATGTAGATTCTATGAACTTAAATTCTCTGTTCATTCTCATAGACTCCGTTTGATGATTCATTAGCCAGACAGTAGTTCGTATTTGACTGTTGAACATATTTTGGCAAAAGCGTTCTCAAACTTTTAATTTCTATATAGATACATACGTTCAGATATTACATCAGCCAGACAATTGTCCATATCTGATTACTGAACATATTTCTGGCCGTAGATTATATTACCTTGAACTTTCTATTCATACTCAAAGACTCCTTTTGATGTTTCATCTGTAATTTCATCAAGTATGACTTTTTGAATATATTTCTCGCCACGGAGTCTTCGAACTTTAACTATGTATAAATACTTATAGAGTCCTTCTAATGTTTTATTAGACAGTGACTAGTTCATTTTTGATCTATTGAACTTATTTTTGGACAAAGAGTCCTCAATATTGAACTTCCTATACATACTCATAGACTACTTCTGATGTTTCATCAGACTGAGAGTAATTCATATTTGACCTATTTAATTAATTTTTTGTTACTTTATTTCAAGTATGACTTTTTAAAAATATATTTCTAGCCAATTAGTCATTGTCAACTTTGACTTTATATTCATACTCATAGACTCCTTTTGATGTTTCATTAGCCAGACAATAGTTCCTATTTGACTACTGAACATATTTTGGCAAAAGCGTTCTCAAACTTTTCATTTCTATAGATACATACATTCAGATATTACATCAGCCAGACAATTGTCCATATCTAATACTGAACACATTTCTGGACTTAGATTATTTTAATCAGTAGTTTCAAGTATGACCTTTTGAATATATTTCTCGCCAAGGAGTCTTCGAACTTTAACTATGTATGAATACTTATAGACTCCTTCTAATATTTTATTAGACTGGGAGTAGTTCATATTTGACCTATTGAACATATTTTGGCATAAGCGTTTTCAAACTTTTAATTTCCATACAATCAGATATTACACCAGCCAGACAATTGTCCATATCTGATTACTGAACCTATATCTGGATGTAGATTCTATGAACTTAAATTCTCTGTTCATTCTCATAGACTCCGTTTGATGATTCATTAGCCAGACAGTAGTTCGTATTTGACTGTTGAACATATTTTGGCAAAAGCGTTCTCAAACTTTTAATTTCTATATAGATACATACGTTCAGATATTACATCAGCCAGACAATTGTCCATATCTGATTACTGAACATATTTCTGGCCGTAGATTATATTACCTTGAACTTTCTATTCATACTCAAAGACTCCTTTTGATGTTTCATCTGTAATTTCATCAAGTATGACTTTTTGAATATATTTCTCGCCACGGAGTCTTCGAACTTTAACTATGTATAAATACTTATAGAGTCCTTCTAATGTTTTATTAGACAGTGACTAGTTCATTTTTGATCTATTGAACTTATTTTTGGACAAAGAGTCCTCAATATTGAACTTCCTATACATACTCATAGATTACTTCTGATGTTTCATCAGACTGAGAGTAATTCATATTTGACCTATTTAATAATTTTTTTGTTACTTTATTTCAAGTATGACTTTTTAAAAATATATTTCTAGCCAATTAGTCATTGTCAACTTTGACTTTATATTCATACTCATAGACTCCTTTTGATGTTTCATTAGCCAGACAATAGTTCCTATTTGACTACTGAACATATTTTTGCAAAAGCGTTCTCAAACTTTTCATTTCTATAGATACATACATTCAGATATTACATCAGCCAGACAATTGTCCATATCTAATACTGAACACATTTCTGGACTTAGATTATTTTAATCAGTAGTTTCAAGTATGACCTTTTGAATATATTTCTCGCCAAGGAGTCTTCGAACTTTAACTATGTATGAATACTTATAGACTCCTTCTAATATTTTATTAGACTGGGAGTAGTTCATATTTGACCTATTGAACATATTTTGGCATAAGCGTTTTCAAACTTTTAATTTCCATACAATCAGATATTACACCAGCCAGACAATTGTCCATATCTGATTACTGAACCTATATCTGGATGTAGATTCTATGAACTTAAATTCTCTGTTCATTCTCATAGACTACGTTTGATGATTCATTAGCCAGACAGTAGTTCGTATTTGACTGTTGAACATATTTTGGCAAAAGCGTTCTCAAACTTTTAATTTCTATACAGATACATACGTTCAGATATTACATCAGCCAGACAATTGTCCATATCTGATACTGAACATATTTCTAGACGTGGATTATTTTAACTTGAAATTTCTTTTCATACACATAGAATCCTTTTGATGTTTCATCAGTAGTTTCAAGTATGACTTTTTTAATATATTTCTCGTCAAGGAGTCTTCGAACCTTAACTATGTATAAATACGAATAGACTCCTTCTAATATATTATTAACCAGACAGTAGTCCGTATTTGCCAATTAGCCATTGAACATTAACGTTAAATTCATACTTTTTTTAAAAATTATTATTGTTGTAACTTACAAACAGATCAACACACAAGGTACATTAAAAATCATGATACAACAAACTGACACACACAAAAATAATAATAATATTTAATAATAATAATAATAATAATAATAATAATATTTAATAATAATAATAAATAAATAAATAAATAAATAAATAAATAAATAAATAAATAAATAAATTAGATAAACAAACAAAAGCAGCTTTTAAATTAATTTGAACATGTCTAACAAAAAAATCAACTTGAGGGCATTCTTGTCTTTAACCAATTTTAAAGATGTGCGCAAGAGTTTAAACGTATTCATTCACTGGCTAAAGTTAGGTTTTGATTTAAACCATCTGCACTTATGACTGAAAAACTTTCCGAGACATAACAAAAAATTACAGACAAAATCAATCTCTTTGTTTTCCAGACAAATATCAAACGTAATGATCTTTAGAGTAAGAGGTGGAGTTCAACCTGCATAGACTGTAACCAGTTCTGCATATCTCTCCAAACTTTAAATTCCTAATTATAGTCTCCTTTTGATGTTTCATTATCCAGACAGTAGTGCGTATTTTCACCTATTGAACATATTTTTGGACAAAGTTTCCTCAATATTGAAATTTCCATACATACTCATAGAATACTTCTGGTGTTTCATCGGTAGTTTCAAATTTGACTTTTTGAATATATTTCTCGCCAAGGAGTCTTTGAACTTTAACTATGTATAAATACTTATAGACTCCTTCTAGTGTTTTATTAGACTGAGATTAGTTCATATTTGACTTATTGAACTTATTTTTGGACAAAGAGTCCTCAATATTGAACTTCCTACCAATACTAATAGACTACTTCTGATGTTTCATCAGACTGAGAGTAATTCATATTTGACCTATTTAATTAATTTTTTGTTACTTTATTTCAAGTATGACTTTTTAAAAATATATTTCTAGCCAATTAGTCATTGTCAACTTTGACTTTATATTCATACTCATAGACTCCTTTTGATGTTTCATTAGCCAGACAATAGTTCCTATTTGACTACTGAACATATTTTGGCAAAAGCGTTCTCAAACTTTTCATTTCTATAGATACATACATTCAGATATTACATCAGCCAGACAATTGTCCATATCTGATACTGAACACATTTCTGGACTTAGATTATTTTAATCAGTAGTTTCAAGTATGACCTTTTGAATATATTTCTCGCCAAGGAGTCTTCGAACTTTAACTATGTATGAATACTTATAGACTCCTTCTAATATTTTATTAGACTGGGAGTAGTTCATATTTGACCTATTGAACATATTTTGGCATAAGCGTTTTCAAACTTTTAATTTCCATACAATCAGATATTACACCAGCCAGACAATTGTCCATATCTGATTACTGAACCTATATCTGGATGTAGATTCTATTCACTTAAATTCTCTGTTCATTCTCATAGACTCCGTTTGATGATTCATTAGCCAGACAGTAGTTCGTATTTGACTGTTGAACATATTTTGGCAAAAGCGTTCTCAAACTTTTAATTTCTATATAGATACATACGTTCAGATATTACATCAGCCAGACAATTGTCCATATCTGATTACTGAACATATTTCTGGCCGTAGATTATATTACCTTGAACTTTCTATTCATACTCAAAGACTCCTTTTGATGTTTCATCTGTAATTTCATCAAGTATGACTTTTTGAATATATTTCTCGCCACGGAGTCTTCGAACTTTAACTATGTATAAATACTTATAGAGTCCTTCTAATGTTTTATTAGACAGTGACTAGTTCATTTTTGATCTATTGAACTTATTTTTGGACAAAGAGTCCTCAATATTGAACTTCCTATACATACTCATAGATTACTTCTGATGTTTCATCAGACTGAGAGTAATTCATATTTGACCTATTTAATTATTTTTTTGTTACTTTATTTCAAGTATGACTTTTTAAAAATATATTTCTAGCCAATTAGTCATTGTCAACTTTGACTTTATATTCATACTCATAGACTCCTTTTGATGTTTCATTAGCCAGACAATAGTTCCTATTTGACTACTGAACATATTTTTGCAAAAGCGTTCTCAAACTTTTCATTTCTATAGATACATACATTCAGATATTACATCAGCCAGACAATTGTCCATATCTAATACTGAACACATTTCTGGACTTAGATTATTTTAATCAGTAGTTTCAAGTATGACCTTTTGAATATATTTCTCGCCAAGGAGTCTTCGAACTTTAACTATGTATGAATACTTATAGACTCCTTCTAATATTTTATTAGACTGGGAGTAGTTCATATTTGACCTATTGAACATATTTTGGCATAAGCGTTTTCAAACTTTTAATTTCCATACAATCAGATATTACACCAGCCAGACAATTGTCCATATCTGATTACTGAACCTATATCTGGATGTAGATTCTATTAACTTAAATTCTCTGTTCATTCTCATAGACTCCGTTTGATGATTCATTAGCCAGACAGTAGTTCGTATTTGACTGTTGAACATATTTTGGCAAAAGCGTTCTCAAACTTTTAATTTCTATATAGATACATACGTTCAGATATTACATCAGCCAGACAATTGTCCATATCTGATTACTGAACATATTTCTGGCCGTAGATTATATTACCTTGAACTTTCTATTCAGACTCAAAGACTCCTTTTGATGTTTCATCTGTAATTTCATCAAGTATGACTTTTTGAATATATTTCTCGCCACGGAGTCTTCGAACTTTAACTATGTATAAATACTTATAGAGTCCTTCTAATGTTTTATTAGACAGTGACTAGTTCATTTTTGATCTATTGAACTTATTTTTGGACAAAGAGTCCTCAATATTGAACTTCCTATACATACTCATAGACTACTTCTGATGTTTTATCAGACTGAGAGTAATTCATATTTGACATATTTAATTCATTATTGGTTACTTTAGTTCAAGGATGATTTTTTATAAATATATTTCTAGCCAATTAGTCATTGTCAACTTTAACTTTATATTCATACTCATAGACTCCTTTTGATGTTTCATTAGCAAGACAATAGTTCCTATTTGACTACTGAACGTCTCGGTTACGTATGGTAACCCTCGTTCCCTGAAGGAGGGAACGGAGACGTACGTCGGTATTACCGACGAATTGGGATCACTTTAGAGAGCCCCTATCAGCTTCGAGATTTAGAGAACAGGCCAATGGGCCATTGGCGTGCGAGATTTGCATCTCGCGCTCCGCCCCGCACCGCGGGTATAAACAGGAAGCGAGAGCATCGCACTGACGTTTTTCACTGAGGAGCCGAACTAGTGACTCGGCCATGCAGTGATGGTAAGGAGCTGTGGCGACGGGACGTACGTCTCCGTTCCCTCCTTCAGGGAACGAGGGTTACCATACGTAACCGAGACGTTCCCTTTCAGTCGGTCACTACGACGTACGTCGGTATTACCGACGAATTGGGATCCCTATGGAAAACGCCACAGTTACTACCACTTCCAGCGCCCAGCGAGAGCCCCCCAGACCCCGTTCTGATGCGGGCGGGGAAATTCACGCAGGGAGAGTCATACTGCTGTTCCGCAAGACCCATTCAGCAGACTTATTGGATAACGCTGGGAAAGCGTGCCCGAAGGACGCTGCGGGAGCCACATCATGCCCGGAGGGAGTTACCATGTGGAGAGAACACGTATGGGCTGGCCGTGGGCAGCACAACATACGGAAGTCCCAGAGGTGGCCCCGGCCTATACAGGCGGGGGACGACACCGAACTGAGACGGCAGAGGAACTCTGCCAAGGGAAAGACACGAGCTCACCGTAGGGAGCTGTACCGTGGAGAATACACGTATGGGACCACCGTAGGGGTCACGACATACGGACCCCAGTCCGACACAAGTTCCACCAATGCATACAAGTGCCAGACCTGGCGTCAGACGCTCCGCCACATCCGACTGCCGAGGGGTGCGGAGGACTCAACAGGGTTCGCCAATCCTGGGGAACTCGACTGGAGAAAATAAGCGCACGTATCCGTTCAATGGAGAAGGGAATGGCGCAGCAAGCCGACACTTAGAACGGGCACTTCAGCTGCTGACTATGGGAAGCGAGCAAACGAGAAGCCACCGGTTCTACACGTAGGCTATAAAACCTAGCGAACGTGTAGGTGTCGCCCAGCCCGCATCTCTACAAATATCTGTCAGCGAGGCGCCACGAGCCAGCGCCCAGGAAGAAGCAACACCCCTAGTGGAGTGGGCTCTTAACCCGAGCGGGCAGGGCACGTCTTGGGCTTCATAAGCCAAGACGATGGCGTCCACTATCCAGTGGGCCATCCTCAGCTTGGAGACAGCCTTTTTTCCTTCTGCTGTCCTCCGTAACAGATGAAGAGCTGCTCTGAGGTCCTAAGCTTTGCGTTCTATCAACATAGACGCGCAGGGCGCGAACTGGACAGAGAAAAGCCAGGGCTGGGTCTGCCTCCTCCGAAGGCAGCGCTTGCAGGCTCACCACTTGGTCCCGGAAGGGAGTAGTGGGAACCTTGGCACATATCCAGGCCGGGGTCTCAGGGTTACCTGAGAGTCACCTGGCCCGAATCCCAGGCACGATTCATCGACCAAAAATGCCTGCAGGTCCCCTACCCTCTTAACTGAGGCCAATGCAATCAGGAGTATTGTCTATAGAGACAAGATCTTAAGCTCCGCTGACTGTAAAGGCTCAAAGGGCACCCTCTGAAGTGCGTCAGCACCAGAGTCAAGTCCCAAGAGGGTATAAAGGGAGGACGAGGCGGATTTAATCTCCTCGCCCCCCCAGGAACCTGACGATCAGATCGTGCTTGCCTAATGAATTAACCATTAACCAGGTCATGATTGCGCTATAGCGGCAACATACACCTTGAGGGTGGAGGGAGACAGCTTTCGCTCCAACCCGTCTTGAAGAAAAGAGAGCACAGATCTGACCGAACACTTTCGGGGGTCTTCTCGGTGAGAAGAGCACCAGTCGACGAACAGGTTCCACTTCAGCGCATATAGCCGTCTCGTAGAGGGGGCTCTGGCGGAAGTGATGGTGTCAACTACCGCTTGTGGTAGGTCACCTAGAACCTCCGCATCCCGTCCAGGGACCAGACATGGAGTTTCCAGAGGTCCGGACGCGGGTGCCACAGGGTGCCGCGTCTCTGAGTCAGGAGGTCCTTCCTCAGAGGAATGGGCCAAGGAGGTGCTGTCGCGAGGAGCACTAGTTCTGGGAACCAAGTCCTGTTGGGCCAGTACGGAGCTACCAAGAGGAGCTGCTCCTCGTCCTCCCTGACCTTGCACCGTGTCTGTGCAAGAAGGCTCACTGGGGGGGAACGCATATTTGCGTAGGCCCCGGGGCCAGCTGTGTGCCAGGGCATCCGTGCCGAGGGTTCCCCCGGGCAGGGAATAGTACCACTGGCAGTGGGTCGTGTCGGGGCGGCAAACAGATCGATCTGTGCGGCCCCAAGCGACTCCAAATCAGCTGGACCACCTGGGGGTGGAGTCTCCACTCCCCGGGCAGCACGGGCAACCATGACAGCTCGTCGGCCGCACGATTGAGCGGGCCCGGAATGTGGATGGCACGAAGGGATCTCAGATGCTTCGGACTCCACAGAAGGAGATGGCGGGCGAGTTGGGACATGCGGCGGGAGCGTAGACCACCCTGATTGATGATGTACGCAACGGCCGCAGTGCTGTCCGTCCGGATCAGAACGTGCTTGTCTTTGAGCGACCCTTTGAGGTGGCTGAGAGCAAGACGAACCTCCAGCAACTCCAGGCAATTGATATGCCATTGCAGTTGGGGCCCCGTCCACAAACCCGATACTGCAAGCCCGTTGTACGTGGCACCCCAGCCCGTGGAGGAGGCATCCGTGGAGACAACAGAATGCCTGGACACTTGTTCTAGAGGCACTCCTGCCCGTAGAAATGAAGGGTCCGACCACGGGCTGAAGGTTTGGCGGCATCTCGGCGTCACTTGGACACGGAGGGACCCACTGTGCCACGCCCATCTCGGGACTCGGTCGTGTAGCCAGTGTTGAAGCGGTCTCATATGGAGCAGCCCTAGCGGCGTTACTGCGGCTGCTGCTGCCATATGCCCCAGGAGCCTCTGAAATTATTTCAGTGGAACCGCTGTACTGCGTTTGAACGTATTCAAGCAGCTCAACACCGACTGGACGCGCTCCTCGGTGAGGCGCGCTGTCATGGCGACCGAGTCGATCTCCATCCCGAGAAAAGAGATCCTCTGTACGGGACAGAGTTTGCTCTTCTCCCCGTTGACCCGAAGACCCAACCGGCTGAGGTGCCGAAGCACCATGTCCCTGTGTTCGCACAACTGTTCCCGCGACTGGGCAAGAATCAGCCAGTCGTCGAGATAGTTGAGAAGACGAACACCACGCTCTCTCATGGGAGCAATGGCCGCCTCTGCGACTTTCGTGAAGTCACGGGGCGACAGGGACAGCCCGAAGGGCAGGACTTTGTACTGACATGCCCGTCCGTCGAAAGCAAAGTGTAGAAACTGCCTGTGTCGAGGGAGAATCGAGACATAAAAGTACGCGTCCTTCAGGTCGATCGCTGCAAACCAATCCTGGGGACGGACGCACCTGAAGATGCGTTTCTGCGTTAACATTCTGAACGGCATCCTGTGGAGGGAACGGTTCAAGTAAGGCAGGTCCAAGATTGGCCGTAACCCGCCGCCTTTCTTGGGTACAATGAAGTACGGGCTGTAGAACCCGGACTTCATATCGGCTGGAGGGACCGGCTTTATCGCGTCCTTCGCCAGTAGGACAGCGATCTCCGCCTGAAGCACGGGGGCATCCACCCACGCAATAGACGTGAAGTGAACGCCCCCAAACTTGGGAGGACGCCGGGCGAACTGAATCGCAAGCCGAGTCTGATGGTACAGATGACCCAGCGAGACGGGCTGGGGAGCGCTAGCCAGGCCCCCAGACCGAACAAGCGGGGCCATCGGTACCACAGACGTACCCGCAGCAGGGCAGCGAGGCGGAATGCAGGGACCCCAGGACGACATGGGAGTGGTCCGTGTAGGGGTCTGGGTCTGACACACGACCTGCATCCGCTGAGGGGGTGCGCGAGTGTGGGAAGGCCGCTTGAGTGCGTTCCCACAGCCGGCACCCCCTGCTGGCGATTTGGAGAGGCACCAGAGGCTGACAAGGCATGGGAGCGTTGTACACCGCCCAGCGCGCTCTCCAAATGAAGGAGGGGCTGAGCGTGGCAAGGCTTTGTGGCGTTGCACGCGGTCTGCCTCACCTCCTTCCTCAACGGGGAACAAGAGCGGCGAGGCATAGCGTCGCGCACTGTCGTCCACACACCGCTGAGAAGAGGGGAATGAGAGTGGCGAGGCTTGTAGCGTCACACACTGCGATTCTCGCCCTCTTGTGGGGAGGGGAATGAGGGCGGCGAGGCTTGTAGCGTCACACGCTGCCATTCCTGAACTCCCGAGACCCAGAGATATTGGAACTGTTCTTCTCTTTTTTTTTTTTTATATATATATTTGGGTACCACTGGCTGTTTTTAACCCCAGTGGCGGAACAGAATTACTAATGTTTTTTACCCGGCCCTCCTCCGGGGGAAGAACAGTCCCGAACCAAATCCGGGTCAATTGTGTTTCTGGACATCGTCTAGACAAGGGCCAGCGCTGTGCGCAGCTCAACCTCGGCTGAGAACTACCCTCATGCCCTAAGCAGGGCGGAGGTGGCCTGCCAGTGGCACTGCCACCCCACCGATGAGGGTAGTGAGAGAGAGGAAAACTTTATACAGATTATGGCCCTATTGGTGTTCCATATTTTGGCACCAATAGTTCCATAATGCAAAAGCCTTCCAACGCACATCCGGGAAAGGCAAGGGGCAGGCAAGGCGGTTTATGCGTTGCACTATGCCTCAGCCACCCGGGAAAGCATGGCTGTCGAGCATGAATCGGATTCAGCACGAGCGCCCACTATTATAGTGGGAATCTCAGCATCATCTTCATTTTCAACACATAACAGCCCTCTCTCCGATGCAGCGATTGACATCTGTCCTCTGCTAGAGCCCCAAACGAAACGCTAGGTCCTTTTTTTTTTTTAATTTTTAATTTATTTATTTATTTTTTAGGACCAGCAATCCCATCTGTAAGCTACCAGCAGACATGTGAAACAGTGGGCGTGGCCGTGAGACGGCACACGGCGCGCTGAACACTCAAGCCCTTATGAAAAAGGCAAGACGAACAGCGCGCCGACGTGGCTATGCTCTCATTAGAGAGCATAGACCACCCACAAACACAGTCTCAACATGCGTAGCCGCCGAGTGACGCGCGCTGAGCTGCCGTGGCAACCCGCGCTGTCACTCGGCAGCTAGACGGCACACGGCGCGCTGAACACTCAAACACTCAAACCCTCACGCGGAAGGCGAGATGACCAGCGCGTCGACGTAATCCCGTTCCCCTGAGAGAACATGGATCACCCACGAACACAGTCTCAACATGTTTATGCGAGAGGGATCGTGGCCGTCAGGACAGGAAACAACCGCATCCAGAAACGCACGAGTGGAATGACGTCTTGAAAAAGACGCAGTGTCACACCCGTGTTGCTCTTTTGTGAAGAAACGCTCTTTAAACAGTGCTGAAGCACCCAGGGGAAGACCGCGGCAACACACAGGTGGTAAGTGCAGTCCTGTGGTGCACTCACTGAAACAAACGCCCTCACCAGACCGACAGTTGCTGTGAGAACAGCAGTTTGTTATGCTGAAGCAGCGGTGAACATGCGGTCGCACTGATTGTGCCTTTTCGCCAACACAGAGCGTCCTTCTCGTTCTCTGGAGCATCTCTCTTGCAGATAGGCTTTCTTGTAGAAAAGCAGGCTTGCTTCATCAACGCCGTTCGGCTCCGAAGTGAATGACGTCAGTGCGATGCTCTCGCTTCCTGTTTATACCCGCGGTGCGGGGCGGAGCGCGAGATGCAAATCTCGCACGCCAATGGCCCATTGGCCTGTTCTCTAAATCTCGAAGCTGATAGGGGCTCTCTAAAGTGATCCCAATTCGTCGGTAATACCGACGTACGTCGTAGTGACCGACTGAAAGGGAACATATTTTGGCAAAAGCGTTCTCAAACTTTTAATTTCTATAGATACATAAATTCAGATATTACATCAGCCAGACAATTGTCCATATCTGATACTGAACATATTTCTAGACGTGGATTATTTTAACTTGAAATTTCTTTTCATACACATAGAATCCTTTTGATGTTTCATCAGTAGTTTCAAGTATGACTTTTTTAATATATTTCTCGTCAAGGAGTCTTCGAACCTTAACTATGTATAAATACGAATAGACTCCTTCTAATATATTATTAACCAGACAGTAGTCCGTATTTGCCAATTAGCCATTGAACATTAACGTTAAATTCATACTTTTTTTAAAAATTATTATTGTTGTAACTTACAAACAGATCAACACACAAGGTACATTAAAAATCATGATACAACAAACTGACACACAAAAAAATAATAATAATATTTAATAATAATAATAATAATAATAATATTTAATAATAATAATAAATAAATAAATAAATAAATAAATAAATAAATTAGATAAACAAACAAAAGCAGCTTTTAAATTAATTTGAACATGTCTAACAAAAAAATCAACTTGAGGGCATTCTTGTCTTTAACCAATTTTAAAGATGTGCGCAAGAGTTTAAACGTATTCATTCACTGGCTAAAGTTAGGTTTTGATTTAAACCATCTGCACTTATGACTGAAAAACTTTCCGAGACATAACAAAAAATTACAGACAAAATCAATCTCTTTGTTTTCCAGACAAATATCAAACGTAATGATCTTTAGAGTAAGAGGATGGAGTTCAACCTGCATAGACTGTAACCAGTTCTGCATATCTCTCCAAACTTTAAATTCCTACTTATAGACTCCTTTTGATGTTTCATTATCCAGACAGTAGTGCGTATTTTCACCTATTGAACATATTTTTGGACAAAGTTTCCTCAATATTGAAATTTCCATACATACTCATAGAATACTTCTGGTGTTTCATCGGTAGTTTCAAATTTGACTTTTTGAATATATTTCTCGCCAAGGAGTCTTTGAACTTTAACTATGTATAAATACTTATAGACTCCTTCTAGTGTTTTATTAGACTGAGATTAGTTCATATTTGACTTATTGAACTTATTTTTGGACAAAGAGTCCTCAATATTGAACTTCCTACCAATACTAATAGACTACTTCTGATGTTTCATCAGACTGAGAGTAATTCATATTTGACCTATTTAATTAATTTTTTGTTACTTTATTTCAAGTATGACTTTTTAAAAATATATTTCTAGCCAATTAGTCATTGTCAACTTTGACTTTATATTCATACTCATAGACTCCTTTTGATGTTTCATTAGCCAGACAATAGTTCCTATTTGACTACTGAACATATTTTGGCAAAAGCGTTCTCAAACTTTTCATTTCTATAGATACATACATTCAGATATTACATCAGCCAGACAATTGTCCATATCTGATACTGAACACATTTCTGGACTTAGATTATTTTAATCAGTAGTTTCAAGTATGACCTTTTGAATATATTTCTCGCCAAGGAGTCTTCGAACTTTAACTATGTATGAATACTTATAGACTCCTTCTAATATTTTATTAGACTGGGAGTAGTTCATATTTGACCTATTGAACATATTTTGGCATAAGCGTTTTCAAACTTTTAATTTCCATACAATCAGATATTACACCAGCCAGACAATTGTCCATATCTGATTACTGAACCTATATCTGGATGTAGATTCTATTAACTTAAATTCTCTGTTCATTCTCATAGACTCCGTTTGATGATTCATTAGCCAGACAGTAGTTCGTATTTGACTGTTGAACATATTTTGGCAAAAGCGTTCTCAAACTTTTAATTTCTATATAGATACATACGTTCAGATATTACATCAGCCAGACAATTGTCCATATCTGATTACTGAACATATTTCTGGCCGTAGATTATATTACCTTGAACTTTCTATTCAGACTCAAAGACTCCTTTTGATGTTTCATCTGTAATTTCATCAAGTATGACTTTTTGAATATATTTCTCGCCACGGAGTCTTCGAACTTTAACTATGTATAAATACTTATAGAGTCCTTCTAATGTTTTATTAGACAGTGACTAGTTCATTTTTGATCTATTGAACTTATTTTTGGACAAAGAGTCCTCAATATTGAACTTCCTATACATACTCATAGACTACTTCTGATGTTTTATCAGACTGAGAGTAATTCATATTTGACATATTTAATTCATTATTGGTTACTTTAGTTCAAGGATGATTTTTTTTAAATATATTTCTAGCCAATTAGTCATTGTCAACTTTAACTTTATATTCATACTCATAGACTCCTTTTGATGTTTCATTAGCAAGACAATAGTTCCTATTTGACTACTGAACATATTTTGGCAAAAGCGTTCTCAAACTTTTAATTTCTATAGATACATAAATTCAGATATTACATCAGCCAGACAATTGTCCATATCTGATACTGAACATATTTCTAGACGTGGATTATTTTAACTTGAAATTTCTTTTCATACACATAGAATCCTTTTGATGTTTCATCAGTAGTTTCAAGTATGACTTTTTTAATATATTTCTCGCCAAGGAGTCTTCGATCCTTAACTATGTATAAATACGAATAGACTCCTTCTAATATGTTATTAACCAGACAGTAGTCCGTATTTGCCAATTAGCCATTGAACGTTAACGTTAAATTCATACTTTTTTTTAATTATTATTGTTGTAACTTACAAACAGATCAACACACAAGGTACATTAAAAATCATGATACAACAAACTGACACACAAAAAAATAACAATAATATTTAATAATAAATAAATAAATAAATAAATAAATAAATTAGATAAACAAACAAAAGCAGCTTTTAAATTAATTTGAACATGTCTAACAAAAAAATCTACTTGAGGGCATTCTTGTCTTTAACCAATTTTAAAGATGTGCACAAGAGTTTAAACGTATTCATTCACTGGCTAAAGTTAGGTTTAGATTTAAACCATCTGCACTTATGACTGAAAAACTTTCCGAGACATAACAAAAAATTACAGACAAAATCAATCTCTTTGTTTTCCAGACAAATATCAAACGTAATGATCTTTAGAGTAAGAGGAGGGAGTTCAACCTGCATAGACTGTAACCAGTTCCGCATATCTCTCCAAACTTTAAATTCCTACTTATAGACTCCTTTTGATGTTTCATTATCCAGACAGTAGTGCGTATTTTCACCTATTGAACATATTTTTGGACAAAGTTTCCTCAATATTGAAATTTCCATACATACTCATAGAATACTTCTGGTGTTTCATCGGTAGTTTCAAATTTGACTTTTTGAATATATTTCTCGCCAAGGAGTCTTTGAACTTTAACTAAGACTTATGCCAATTAATTACTACTAAGGGAACCAGCCCCTCGGGGCTGGCCTCTGGATTTTGAAGTGTGAGCAGCCCGGTGTCCTGAAACGGCGTGCCGGCAGGAAGCAACCGCACTGACCCACTTTTGACCCTCCTCGGAGGGAGCGAGCATCCCCGCGCCGCTACGTTATATAACATACTTATAGTCTCCTTCTAGTGTTTTATTAGACTGGGATCAGTTCATATTTGACTTATTGAACTTATTTTTGGACAAAGAGTCCTCAATATTGAACTTCCTACTCATGCTAATAGACTACTTCTGATGTTTCATCAGACTGAGAGTAATTCATATTTGACCTATTGAACATATTTTGGCAAAAGCGTTCTCAAACTTTTAATTTCCATACAATCAGATATTACACCAGCCAGACAATTGTCCATATCTGATTACTGAACCTATTTCTGGATGTAGATTCTATGAACTTAAATTCTCTGTTCATTCTCATAGACTCCTTTTGATGTTTCATTAGCCATACAGTAGTTCGTATTTGACTGTTGAACATATTTTGGCAAAAGCGTTCTCAAAGTTTTAATTTCTATATAGATACATACATTCAGATATTACATCAGCCAGACAATTGTCCATATCTGATTACTGAACATATTTCTGGACGTAGATTATATTATCTTGAACTGTCTATTCATACTCATAGACTCATTTTGATGTTTTATCTGTAATTTCATCAAGTATGACTTTTTGAATATATTTCTCGCCACGGAGTCTTCGAACTTTAACTATGTATAAATACTTATAGAGTCCTTCTAATGTTTTATTAGACAGTGAGTAGTTCATTTTTGACCTATTGAACTTATTTTTGGACAAAGAGTCCTCAATATTGATCTTCCTATATGTTACGTCTCATGTTGGCATAGAGGTAGAACTGACGCACATAATATCCATGTCAACACTCTTTTATTTTGGACTCTGGGGAGTAACTGAGGAGGAATAAACCGAGGACAAACGGGGTAGCGGTAGCCATAAGTGGTTCGCTTTATTTATGCAGACAGATAAATGTATACCATGGAAAACATAATCCAACCCATATTTACAACTATATACAAACAAACAGAAAGAAAATAAAAAGAAAACAAGATATAGTGAATTAAACCAGACCACAGAGAGAAGGAAAACGAGCGGTGCTAAATAAACAAAACGACAAAACCAAAGCCTGTTACTAACAAACCCCCACCCTCTACACTAACTGAAAACAAAACAGCAACAAAAGAAATCTTCAGCGTTCAACACGCCATAACTAAACTTCACTAACTAAAACAAAAACATACAAAGGGTTGCACCCGCTCCTTACCTAATGTGTTTAACAGAGAACTCTACGTGTATGAAAAGTGTAAGTCACGTGACATACTTCCCTTTTCTCTACTCTCCGGGCCGGCAAAGTATCGAACAGGTAAGATGTTCTCTGAAGAAAAACACAACGAGCAAAGCGAACCACCACTAAGACAGCGACACAAATGGCACAGCCAACAAACACACTCCAAGCTCCGCCCCCCCCTCTTCCGTTCCACCAGGTGTCCTTTATGGTGAAGCACAGTTGATGATTGGTCAATTTCCAGGTCCATCACGCCAAATGATCTGGAGAAGCAAGCAATCACAGCACCTACAACTGAGCGACAGGGAAGAACAGGAAAACAAAGACAACAAAACATAGCAAAGGGGAGAAACACAGCAACCAATAACAAAAGGGGGAAGGAAAACAACCAAATCATGTAACACCCCCACCCTTATAATCAAACATTATAGGAATTATAATGTTTGTACACAGAATTTCCACTCACAAGAGTTACACCCTCGAAAGGGCATCCGCGACCACATTATCCACTCCCTTCTTATGCCTAATCTCGATATTATAATCTTGAACCACTAGAGCCCATCGCATTAACCTTTGGTTTTGGTTGTACATACGACCCAGGAATGTGAGAGGATTGTGATCGGTATAAACCACCACAGGATACGAAGTAGACCCGACATAAACTTCAAAATGTTGCAATGACAACAATAAAGCCAACGCCTCCTTTTCAATGGTAGAGTAGTTAGACTGATGTCTGTTAAACTTCCTAGAAAAAAAAACAAATTGGGTGGTCGATACCCTCCTCGTCTTCCTGCAGCAGCACAGCCCCTGCTCCAACTGCGCTCGCGTCAACCTCTAACTTAAACGGCACAGAAAAATTAGGAGCGGACAGCACCGGAGAGCTACACAACAAATGCTTGATGACTTCAAAAGCACTCTGGCCCTCAGCTGACCAAATGAACTCCTTTGCAGGGCTAAGCAAGTCGGTCAAGGGTTTCGCAACAGAAGAAAAATTCTTACAGAAACTTCTGTAATACCCTGCCATGCCTAAGAACCTCCTCAACTTGCGACGGGTAGTGGGGGCAGGGAATTCTTTGATGGCATCAACCTTTGCCTCCACCGGGCGAACTTGTCCTTTGCCTACCTGCTTACCCAAATAGGTCACTGTGGCTTTACAGAACTCGCATTTAGCCAAATTCAAAGTTAATGACGCATCGGCAAGTCGTTGAAACACCGTCGTCAGTACTGACACATGCTCAGGCCAGGTAGAAGTATAGACCACTAAATCGTCTAAATATGCACTACAGTTAGGTACGTTGCCATCACTTTATTTACTAATCTTTGAAAAGTAGCAGTTGTAATTTCTGAGGCCAAAGGCCATAACGTTATATTGCAGGAATGAGTCTGGGGTTACAAAAGCAGAGATGTCTGATGCCCTTGGTGTAAGTGGCACCTGCCAGTAACCCTTGAGCATGTCCAACTTGCTCACAAATTTAGCAGCACCAACATTGTCGATGCAGTCCTCCATCCTTGGCAGAGGGAAGCAATCTGGCACTGTTACAGAATTAACCCGACGATAATCGGTACAAAATCGGACAGTTCCATCCGCTTTTGGAACTAAAATGCATGGAGAGCTCCATGGACTAACACTGGGTTTTGCCAGACCCTCCTGCAACAAATACTCAACCTCTCTCCTCATTGCAACCCGCTTTGCAGAGTTTGCCCGATAAGGGTGCTGTTTGATAGGAGCAGCCTTGTGAACATCAATGTCATGGCAAAGTACGTCAGTTTGCTTGGGTACATCTCCAAAGATCTGAGGACAACACTGAATCAGGTTAGCGATGTCTGCACGCTGATCCTCTGGCAAATGACACAACAACGTGGAAGGGTCAGCTAAAATCTCAGAATTAGACAGTGGTGTGAAAGGCAACGGGTCAACACGTAATCTCACCTCATTAGCATCAAGCTCAGCATCACCAAGGGATGATGGTATTAACTCACAATTCACAGCAACAGATGAAACCACGGGCCCTGTGTTTTCCCCTGAACAATGAGATGTTTCTTCCCTGGAATGATAAGCTTTGAGCATATTAATATGACACACACGTTTTTGTCTCTTACGGTCAGGTGTTTTAATGATGTAATCAGTGTCACTTCTCTTTCCCACCACCTCATAAGGACCAGCGAAACGTGCAGACAATGCAGAACCTAGAATTGGTAATAAAACAAGTATTTCTCGCCAAGGAGTCTTTGAACTTTAACTATGTATAAATACTTATAGACTCCTTCTAGTGTTTTATTAGACTGGGAGTAGTTCATATTTGACTTATTGAACTTATTTTTGGACAAAGAGTCCTCAATATTGAACTTCCTACCCATACTAATAGACTACTTCTGATGTTTCATCAGACTGAGAGTAATTCATATTTGACCTATTTAATTAATGTTTTGTTACTTTAGTTCAAGTATGACTTTTTAAAAATATATTTCTAGCCAATTAGTCATTGTCAACTTTGACTTTATATTCATACTCATAGACTCCTTTTGATGTTTCATTAGCCAGACAATAGTTCCTATTTGACTACTGAACATATTTTGGCAAAAGCGTTCTCAAACTTTTCATTTCTATAGATACATAAATGCAGATATTACATCAGCCAGACAATTGTCCAAATCTGATTACTGAACCTGTTTCCGGATGTAGATTCTATGAACTTGAACTCTCTGTTCATACTCATAGAATCCTTTTGATGTTTCATTGTCCAGACAGTAGTACGTATTTTCACCTATTGAACATATTTTTGGACAAAGTTTCCTCAATATTGAAATTTCCAAACATACTCATAGAATACTTCTGATGTTTCATCGGTAGTTTCAAATTTGACTTTTTGAATATATTTCTCGCCAAGGAGTCTTTGAACTTTAACTGTGTATAAATACTTATAGTCTCCTTCTAGTGTTTTATTAGACTGGGATCAGTTCATATTTGACTTATTGAACTTATTTTTGGACAAAGAGTCCTCAATATTGAACTTCCTACTCATGCTAATAGACTACTTCTGATGTTTTATCAGACTGAGAGTAATTCATATTTGACCTATTGAACATATTTTGGCAAAAGCGTTCTCAAACTTTTAATTTCCATACAATCAGATATTACACCAGCCAGACAATTGTCCATATCTGATTACTGAACCTATTTCTGGATGTAGATTCTATGAACTTAAAGGTGCCCTAGAATGATTTGAAACAACATTTTAAATTGTTCTCTGGTATCTACATAGAGGGTATATGGCTTATTTAAGGTCAATAATTGTCCAGCTACGGTTTTACAGGTCCATTTACAACTCTAGAAATCTTCCCCAGGATGAAATGGTCTGTTTTTGCCTTATTGGGAAGGGTCATGAATATTAATGCAGAGTTCTGCTCTGATTGGCTGTTTCACTGCGCGGCTCAATGATAGCAGGTAGGCACAACTTTACTGACCGTCTTGACGATGGAGAGATTAGGCATTCAACCTTATATATATCAATCAGTATATAATCATACTTCAGTTGTCAAAAATATAAATAAATAAATATCAAATTACTATCGTTTCAACTTAAATGGTGGAGGTGCTGACGTTAGCTAGAAGGATCGAGTGAGCTATGTGTAAGCAACTAAACTAACATAGTATGTTACGTATCTATGGTTGCATTTACTAATTTATGACAACACTGGCATGAAATAATATTAACCTTTGTCATTTAGTTATGTAAACCACTGGATTATCCTATTTTTACCGTATAGCATCTTGCGTTGGATATAGACAACAACAGGAATATCATCGTTAATGTTGTCTCTCTAAGAAACTTTCGATTTAATCAGAAATGGTTTAGACAGTCAAGAAGTGGATAAAATCACTTACTGGTTGCAGGTATATGGTTGGAATTGCCACTTTCTTCAGTATCAGACGCTGAGCAAAGCCGGATTGATATTGTCCCAGGTTTGAAAACTGTCCGTGGTGAAATGGGCTGAGCAAACTAACAACTTTGAAATAAATTGTTGCAGTATCCGATTATAAATAAACATCAACCATGCCTGTTGACATGTTTTATTTGTGGGAAGAGTATGAAACGTCTTCACATCCCCTGCACAGCCTGGAACATAACATTTGTTTCCATGATCTGCCATGTTCGCTATCCTTGCGTGACGCTTGTGATACGGCTGCGCAGTTTCGCCAGACAGTGAACATGTGCTTGCTTATGAAAATGTTGGGGGCGTACATATTAATGATCCCATGTATTGCATCACTCTCGGTGTTACGTTGAGATTTGCCTATTTTTCCGTGGTGTTTTTCACAAACGAGATTTACATATGAAAGAGGAGGCAATGGTGTTTGAGACTCACTGTATGTGATTTACATGTACTGAACTCCTGTTATTTAACTATGGCAAGGTTAATTAAATTTTTCATTCTAGGGCACCTTTAAATTCTCTGTTCATTCTCATAGACTCCTTTTGATGTTTCATTAGCCATACAGTAGTTCGTATTTGACTGTTGAACATATTTTGGCAAAAGCGTTCTCAAAGTTTTAATTTCTATATAGATACATACATTCAGATATTACATCAGCCAGACAATTGTCCATATCTGATTACTGAACATATTTCTGGACGTAGATTATATTATCTTGAACTTTCTATTCATACTCATAGACTCCTTTTGATGTTTTATCTGTAATTTCATCAAGTATGACTTTTTGAATATATTTCTCGCCACGGAGTCTTCGAACTTTAACTATGTATAAATACTTTAGAGTCCTTCTAATGTTTTATTAGACAGTGAGTAGTTCATTTTTGACCTATTGAACTTATTTTTGGACAAAGAGTCCTCAATATTGATCTTCCTATACATACTCATAGACTACTTCTGATGTTTTATCAGACTGAGAGTAATTAATATTTGACAGAATTAATTTATTATTGGTTACTTTAGTTCAAGGATGACTTTTTAAAAATATACTTCTAGCCAATTAGTCATTGTCAACTTTAACATATTCATACTCATAGACTCCTTTTGATGTTTCATTAGCCAGACAGTAGTTCGTATTTGACTGTTGAACATATTTTGGCAAAAGCAATCTCAAACTTTTAATTTCTATAGATACATACATTCAGATATTACATCAGCCAGACAATTGTCCATATCTGATTACTGAACCTGTTTCCGGATGTAGATTCTAAGAACTTGAACTCTCTGTTCATACTCATAGAATCCTTTTGATGTTTCATTATCCAGACAGTAGTGCGTATTTTCACCTATTGAACATATTTTTGGACAAAGTTTCCTCAATATTGACATTTCCAAACATACTCATAGAATACTTCTGATGTTTCATCGGTAGTTTCAAATTTGACTTTTTGAATATATTTCTCGCCAAGGAGTCTTTGAACTTTAACTGTGTATAAATACTTGATGGGCCCTATTTTAACGATCTGAAATGCAAGTGTCAAAGCGCAAAGCGCAAGTAACTTCGTGGGCGGGTCTCGGCGCTGTTGCTATTTTCCCGGCGGGATAAATGGCTCTTGCGCCCGGCGCAAATCTAAAATGGGTTGGTCTGAAGTAGCTTCATTATTCATAGGTGTGGTTTGGGCGTAACGTGAATAAACCAATCAGAGCGTCATCCAACATTCCCTTTAAAAGCAGGTGCGCAAGTTCCATTATGGATTGCTATTATTATGGCGTATTTACCAGGCGCACGCCAGGAGCGGTTCACAGCCGAGGAGACTGATGTTCTTGTAAGAGCAGTGAAAGACAGAGAAGTTGTGTTGTATGGGGATGGGAGAAACCCACCCAAAATAGCGTCGGTTAAATAAAAAATTAGCCTGAATAATTTGTAAGCTAGATTTATGCCTATTTTTTCACATCTTCGTGGCACACCACAATGATTTCCGTCATCTCATGTGTTAATATTTTTTTAGTGTAACAATTTATGATTTGCAAAAATAACTGTTGCATCTGTGTAGATTACATGAGCAAAGTGTATGCGCGTTGTGCACGCTATGGTCAAGCATGCGCCCTTAAAATAGCATAATGAACAACGCGCAACGCGCCACTGACTTTAGACTAGGTTTTTTCTGGTCAGTGGCGCAATTGTTTAATGGAACAGCAAAATAGCACCAGGGATTGTTTGCGCCGGAACACGCCTCCTTTTTTGCGCTGAACCGCCCAGGGAGCGCAAGTTCATTCACTAGTTTAGCGACGTGCTTCTGTGGAGGGAAAAGCGCGCTTTGCGCGGGTGCAAAATAGGAATGACACATGCGTCGGTGTACAAAGTCAATTGCGCTGGGTGCAAGATAGGGCCCATAGTCTCCTTCTAGTGTTTTATTAGACTGGGAGCAGTTCATATTTGACTTATTGAACTTATTTTTGGACAAAGAGTCCTCAATATTGAACTTCCTACACATACTAATAGACTACTTCTGATGTTTTATCAGACTGAGAGAAATTCATATTTGACCTATTTAATTAATGTTTTGTTACTTTAGTTCAAGTATGACTTTTTAAAAATATATTTCTAGCCAATTAGTCATTGTCAACTTTAACTTTATATTCATACTCATAGACTCCTTTTGATGTTTCATTGTCCAGACAGTAGTGCGTATTTTAACCTATTGAACATATTTTTGGACAAAGCTTCCTCAATATTGAAATTTCCATACATACTCATAGAATACTTCTGGTGTTTCATCGGTAGTTTCAAATTTGACATTTTGAATATATTTCTCGCCAAGGAGTCTTTGAACTTTAACTATGTATAAATACTTATAGACTCCTTCTAGTGTTTTATTAGACTGGGAGTAGTTCATATTTGACTTATTGAACTTATTTTTGGACAAAGAGTCCTCAATATTGAACTTCCTACCCATACTAATAGACTACTTCTGATGTTTCATCAGACTGAGAGTAATTCATATTTGACCTATTTAATTAATTTTTTGTTACTTTAGTTCAAGTATGAATTTTTAAAAATATATTTCTAGCCAATTAGTCATTGTCAACTTTGACTTTATATTCATACTCATAGACTCCTTTTGATGTTTCATTAGCCAGACAATAGTTCCTATTTGACTACTGAACATATTTTGGCAAAAGCGTTCTCAAACTTTTCATTTCTATAGATACATAAATTCAGATATTACATCAGCCAGACAATTGTCCATATCTAATTACTGAACCTGTTTCCGGATGTAGTTCCCTTTCGAAAGGGAACTCTCGCTGCGTCTAGCTGACGCTATGGGGAACGCCCACCATTCAGACTGGTGTCTGAAGCTACTATCGAATCACGGCAAAGTCTTTGACCGACGTCAGCACATGACGTCATAAACGTGCGACCCGGAAGTATAAAAGGGCGCCGTGCCAACACATACACATCTTTTTCGTCTTCAGGGACTGTTTGTTTGAAGCGGTATCTGCGGATCTGGTAAAGTAGAATTACTAACTAAGGAAAAGGATGAAACGCACAGAGAAGAGGCAGAGCTTTAGGAAGTGTGTCGACCCGTGTCAGAGGTTTCTGACACCGGGAGACACACATTCTCTGTGCATTTATTGCCTGGGCGAAGAGCAGTTTCTCGAGGGAACTGCCTGTGCAAACTGTGAGCAATTCCCAGTTAGAACGCTCCGTTCTCGTCTGGCCCTCTTCTCGAGGGAAGAGGGCGCAACATCTGGGGCTGCTGACGTGAGTCCCGCTCGCGCTGAGGCGGAGCGGCGGCGCGCGTCATGGGGTTCCCAGATGGAGCTCGCTGATCGTCTGGAGAGAGGTGTGGTACTCTCGGACGATCAAACGGCTGACGAGAGCGACCTGCAGGTCGATGTGGAGAACGAGGGTTCTCCGCCAAGACCTGCAGCGGGTGCTCTTCGGGACGGGCAGGAGATGGCTGAGGAGGATGATGAGAGCGACCAGGACCTGCCTGGACCCTCTCAGCCACCCTGTCCCGCGTACGCCGAGTTGCTGGATGCTATGGAGCGCGCCACGGACAGGCTGAGGCTGCCCTGGCGGCGCGCTGGGAGAGAGGTCGCTCGTGGACGGCTCGACGATCGATTTCTCCCCGGTCATGCACCAGCACCTCAGATGAGCCTTCCATTCCTTCCGGACCTGCATACTGAGGTCCAGGCGGCATGGAAGAACCCGTTCTCTGCCCGCATTCACCGACATCAGCGGGCAAGCTTCGCTGATGTCGAGGGAGTGGGTAAGCACGGGTATGTGTCGATGCCTCCCATAGACGAGACATTTGCGAACTATCTCGTCTCTGGGCAGGTGTCGACACTGAGAGCTCCATCTCTGCCATCCAAACCACTGAAAACTACCTCGCGGTTGAATGGCAGGGCATACGCGGCAGCAGGTCAGGCTGGTGCGACCCTGCACACGATGGCGATGTTGCAGGCGTACCAGGCGGACCTGCTGGAGGATCTCGACCAGGGGGCCGGGCTGTCCCCTGAGGCGGTTGCTGAGCTGCGCCGCACCACAGATTTGTCTCTCCGGGCCACCAAGCAGAATGCTGCTGCTATCTGTGGCGGCTATGGTGGTTACGGAGAGGCATCTGTGGTTGGGCCTGGCTGATATCGGGGAGAAAGAAAAGGGTTTTCTCCTCGATTCGCCGGTTTCGCCTACTGAACTTTTCGGCACCTCCGTGGAGGCGGTGGTTGGAAAGTTCAGGGAGGCGAAGGCGCGCTCAGCGGCATTTAAAACATGCATACCGCTGAGATCCGCGCCCCCACCCAGGCAGGCGGGACCTGGTCCTTCACGGTCTGAGGACCGTAGGCAGGACCAGAGGGCTAGCGTCTCCTCTCGTGCCCCCCCTCCTTGGAGGAGTAGGGCACAGAGGAGACGGGATTCCCGCGGGAAAAAGGATCTAAGGGAGGTGATCCAGGACAAACGTTCTCAACGAAGGCGTTGGTGATGGATCACTTCCCTTGAGGGCGGTTACATAAAAAAAGCATAGCCCTCTCCTTTTTCCTTTTTAATGTCTTTTTATGACTTTTTACCCAGGCGCTTCTTACATCAGGCCTATGATGAGTAGTACTATGTTCTGATGGCCCGCCCGGAAAGTGAGAACGCCCCTTTCAGGCATTCAAGGGCGGTAGAACATGGTGGTGAGAACTGCACAATGAGTCTTCGCTCAGCATGCCGCAGGTGAGAGTGGTCATTTTTGTGTGTTATACTAAAAATATGTATTTCTTACAGACCCCAGGTTCCTGTATAGAGTTGGGTATTCATCAGAGAGAACTGTCTTTCCCCTGCTTAGTTAGGCTTTAACACAGCACCATTATCTGGGCTATGTATGTGAGCGTGTGTTGGCTTTCCCTGGTTGGTCAAGATGGCGCCAGATAGGCCACCGCTTATGGTTATCAGAAGATGGGCCTCCTCTCATTTTGAGAGTAGTGTTTAGGCCGCCGCTCTTTTCTTTGAAATGTTTGCGGATTACTAGGCGGTAGCACACTTTTCTGTTAGAATGTAGTGTTTGTCTACCGCCTAGGGTTACTATGTGTCTTCGGTTCCCTAAGCCACTGCAGGTTGGATTAGTTTGTCTCTGTTACGACTGAGCGCTACGGCGTCAGTTGATATGTGGATGAAGGAGGCGCGTTGCTGAGGCACCGTCACCTTTTTTGTTGTACTTAGATCGGAGGCCTCCTCTCATTGAGAGTCGTTGGTTTAAATAGCAGTCAGTTTGTTTGTCTGGCAGTTATTTCTCGTTTTTGCGAAACTCGTACAGCTTGTAGGCTTCTACAAGCCTCCCTGGAACGGGTCCCCATAGTAATGGGTAGCTATCATGTGTTAGGCCTCAGCAGGCCTCCATGAAAACGAGCCGTAGGGTCTAAACAACCCACATTTTTCAAATATGGCTGTCCCAGTTAGCAGGAAGGAGTGCACCGTTCTCAAGAGTAAACGGTGACAGTGGTAGGCCTTATCAGGCCTCTAGTAAGGCAGGTGACAATGCTTAAGCATCAAGGTACTACTAGCCTAGCGGGCTATCAGGTTAAATAGGGGTATATACGCTCTCCTGAAGGTCGGCTGTCAATTGTAGGCCTCAGTAGGCCTCTTGAACAAGACGCTTTTTCAGTTGGAAGGCCTCAAACAGGCTTCACTAGAGGTATGTACCGATGTGCGCATCAGGACAGCTAGCCTGGAGGCTATCAGGTTGTAGGCCTCATCAGGCCTCCCCGAAGGCCCGCTGGTAGGTGTAAGGCCTTACTAGGCCTCCTTGAGGGTGAGCTCTCAGGTTGTGATCACTACCAGAGGCAGGTTGTAGGCCTCATCAGGCCTCCCTGAAAGGCCTGCTGTTAACTCTAAGACCTTACTAGGCTTTCCTGAGGGTGAGTTCCCAGATTGTGGTCACTCTCAGTGGCAGGTTGTAGGCCTCATCAGGCCTCCCTGAAAGCCTGCTGTTAATTCTAGGCCTTAATAGGCCTCCCTGACTCGAACAGGTAATAGGCCCATCAGGCCTCCCTAAGGTGTTCCTGGGATCCAGTCATCTGAAACAGTTAGCACGCATTGCAAACAGGTAGCAGACCTCTCCAGGCCTCCCTAAAGGCTGGTTATCAGGTAGTAGGCCTTAATAGGCCTCCCTTGAGGGCGAGTTCCTTAATCAGGATGCTCGAACAGCCTGCGTAGCTTGACTGTCGAGTCCCAGATGGTGGTCACTCGAACGAGGTAGTAGGCCCCATCAGGCCTCCCTAAGGTGTTCCTGGGACCCAGTCATTTAGCACGTATTGCAAACAGGTAGTAGGCCTCTCCAGGCCTCCCTAAAGGCTGGTTATCAGGTAGTAGGCCTTAATAGGCCTCCCTTGAGGACGGGTTCCTTAAACAGGATGCCCGACTAGCCTGCGTAGCTTGACTGTCAAGTAGTAGGCCTCCATTAGGCCTCCTTGAGAAAACAAGGGTAACCTCAGCAGGCGGTATTGCTGTCAGGTAGTAGGCCTCACTAGGCCTCCCTGAGGACGGAGTCCCGAGCCTGGATGCTTGGGTTTCCAGCATGGCTTGCGGTTAGGTAGTAGGCCTCTTTAGGCCTCCCTGGAATACCCGCTATCAAGTAGTAGGCCCACAGGGCCTCCTTGAAGGTGAAGTTCCTGAGCTAGGCACTTTGATTACCAGTTCTCTGTGAGAACTTGTGGTAGTTGGGCCTACAGCTGGGGGTTACTTGCCAGGCAGGCTCAGCTGCTCCCCTCAATGAGGGTCGTCTATGAGTGCTCAGCCGCCTGAGCCTGGTCAGACGGTCATAGGCCTCTCATGAGGCCTCCCTGTAAGATCAGTCATTAGGCCCTTTCGGCCTCCCTACTGCTTTGAAACACAAGCACCTGGTAGATCCTTGATTTGAGCAGGCAGACTCCCCTCGATAGCAAGGGTTGAAAAGCACTACGCTGAGTATTGCTCTCTTGGATAACCCGTCTCTGAGTTCCGGGCTAAGTAAGACTGCCTGTTTTTCAGTCCCTTAGCTTGGACGCCCTTTGGGCACCATCCAGAGGCTCTGTTTTGAACAGACAGGGTTGGCTAAACCGAAGTGTCCATAACACTTAGGGCACCAGGTCAGGCCTCCCTGGTGGCACTCAGGAGAACTTTTTCCTGAGTAGTGACTGGCTGGGGTTCCTTCGGGTCCCCTAGACACATTCCCTTAAAGGGACCCCTTCATTGGAAGTAGTGGTCCCGGGCCTTCGAGCTGTCTAGATGGAACTCCACGCAGTGCGTTAGGGTTCCGTTTAGTTGTATAGCTTGGGCTATGACCGTAGGGAGTGCTGTCACTGTCAGCCCAGGACCTGAGGGGGAATCGCTCAGGTTTTTCTATGAATTACTTGAGTTGACAGTTGTCACTGCCAATGGACAGACACTCCCCTCAGCATGGCGGCGTTGGTATATCATTCCCCATAGCGTCAGCTAGACGCAGCGAGAGTTCCCTTTCGAAAGGGAACGTCTAAGGTTACGTATGTAACCTCTGTTCCCTGAGAACAGGGAACGAGCGCTGCATCGCGTTGCCATGCTTCAGGGCCTATCTGCCATACAGTCCCTTCAGACGAGAAGATGTGTATGTGTTGGCACGGCGCCCTTTTATACTTCCGGGTCGCACGTTTATGACGTCATGGGCTGACGTCGGTCAAAGACTTTGCCGTGATTCGATAGTAGCTTCAGACACCAGTCACGCCGAGGGCGTTCCCCATAGCGTCAGCTAGATGCAGCGCTCGTTCCCTGTTCTCAGGGAACAGAGGTTACATACGTAACCTTAGACGATTCTATGAACTTGAACTCTCTGTTCATACTCATAGAATCCTTTTGATGTTTCATTGTCCAGACAGTAGTGCGTATTTTCACCTATTGAACATATTTTTGGACAAAGTTTCCTCAATATTGAAATTTCCATACATACTCGTAGAATACTTCTGGTGTTTCATCGGAAGTTTCAAATTTGACATTTTGATTATATTTCTCGCCAAGGAGTCTTTGAACTTTAACTATGTATAAATACTTATAGACTCCTTCTAGTGTTTTATTAGACTGGGAGTAGTTCATATTTGACTTATTGAACTTATTTTTGGACAAAGAGTCCTCAATATTGAACTTCCTACCCATACTAATAGACTACTTCTGATGTTTCATCAGACTGAGAGTAATTCATATTTGACCTATTGAACATATTTTGGCAAAAGCGTTCTCAAACTTTTAATTTCCATACAATCAGATATTACACCAGCCAGACAATTGTCCATATCTGATTACTGAACCTATTTCTGGATGTAGATTCTATGAACTTAAATTCTCTGTTCATTCTCATAGACTCCTTTTGATGTTTCATTAGCCATACAGTAGTTCGTATTTGACTGTTGAACATATTTTGGCAAAAGCGTTCTCAAAGTTTTAATTTCTATATAGATACATACATTCAGATATTACATCAGCCAGACAATTGTCCATATCTGATTACTGAACATATTTCTGGACGTAGATTATATTATCTTGAACTTTCTATTCATACTCATAGACTCCTTTTGATGTTTTATCTGTAATTTCATCAAGTATGACTTTTTGAATATATTTCTCGCCACGGAGTCTTCAAACTTTAACTATGTATAAATACTTTAGAGTCCTTCTAATGTTTTATTAGACAGTGAGTAGTTCATTTTTGACCTATTGAACTTATTTTTGGACAAAGAGTCCTCAATATTGATCTTCCTATACATACTCATAGACTACTTCTGATGTTTTATCAGACTGAGAGTAATTCATATTTGACAGAATTAATTTATTATTGGTTACTTTAGTTCTTTCTTTCTTTATTTATTTATTTTATTTCGAACAACAACCAAAAAAATTATAAAAACAAAGTAAAACATACAACATTTGTGTTACCAAATAGACGCAATATCAAAAATAAAATTACATGTGTTCGAAAAGGAGCGGGATGAAGCAAAAGCTTGTTATTTTCCCACCCCTTATATAGCCATACAAAATTTCATCAAAATTGTATTGTCACCACATACATCATATACTTATTGCACAACAACCATTGCACAAATACATTAAATAAAAAAAAATAAGAAAAAATATCTTGTACTCAATCTTTTAACACACCCTCATTATTCTTGTTCCACCTCATAACCTTTTATTAACTTGATTTTATACAGCTTTTTAAACTGTTTAAAGTTTGTACAGTATTTTATCACCTGTTCCAACTTATTCCACAACCTCACCCCACATATAGTGATGCACATACTTTTCAGAGTAGTTCTTATATTGAGCTTTTTAAAGTTTAATTCATCTCTCAAATTATACCCACCCTGCCTCTCCATAAACATTTTTTGTATATTCTCCGGAAGTAAATTGTTTCTTGCTTTAAACATGACTTGTGCCGTCTTAAATTTAACCAAATCCAAAAACTTTAATATATATGATTTCAAGAATAATGAATTTGTGTGTTCAAGATATCCGACATTATTTATAATTCTGATTGCTCTCTTTTGTAATGTGCATAACGACTGTAGGTTGGTTTTGTAGGTATTTCGCCAGATTTCCACACAATAACTTAAGTAAGGCACTATGAGTGTATTATACAGCATATAGAGTGATTTATTGTTCAAAATATATCTTGTTTTATTTAGTATTGCTATAGTCTTTACCAATTTTGCTTCAATGTGTTTTATATGTGGTTTCCAGCTAATATTGTGGTCTAAAATAACACCGAGAAATTTATTTTTGTAGACTCTTTCTATACTAATATTATTAATTTTCAATTCTATTTCAGGTTTAATATAATTTCCAAATAACATAATCTTCGTTTTAGCTATATTTAGTGATAATTTATTTACATCAAACCAGCGTTTTAATTTAATCATTTCATTTGCTAATGCATTCAGAAGATGCTGTAAGTTTTCCCCTGAACAAAAAATATTTGTATCATCAGCAAACAAGATAAATTTTAATATATTTGATACTTTACAAATATCATTAATATACACTATGAAGAGTTTTGGGCCAAGGACCGATCCCTGTGGTACTCCACAAGTCATATCCATACACACAGATTTTTGATCACCAATTTCCACAAATTGTTTCCTGATTCTCAAATAGCTCCTTACCCAATTCAATCCAATTCCTCTGATTCCATACCTCTCCAATTTATGTTTTAAAATATCATGATGTCAAATGCTTTCTTTAAATCTATAAATATTCCTAACACATATTTTTTAGTATCTATACAATTAGTAATTTCCTCAATTAATTCCATTAAAGCTAAAGATGTTGATCTGTTTGTCCGGAATCCGTATTGACTCTCCTCAAGCAATTTGTGTGTTTCCATAAAATTATCTAATCTTTCTGTAAACAGTTTTTCCAGGATTTTGGAGAACTGTGGAAGTATAGAAACAGGCCTGTAATTTGTGAAAAGGTGTTTATCTCCTGTTTTATATAATGGTATTACTTTTGCTACTTTCAATTTCTCTGGAAATGTACCAAGTTGAAAAGACAAATTAGCAATATGAGTTAATGGTTCTGAAATTTCTTCAATCACTTTTTTTTACTATACTCATATCAATATTATTCCAGTCCACAGAATATTTATTTTTGCAATTTCTTACTAGGTCTACTATCTCATTCCTTTCCACTGCTCTTAGAAAAATGGAGCTTGGGTTTCTATCCCAAAGATCCTCCACCACTCCTACTGATGTTTCTGAGTTTTTTGAGTCACATTTACAAAAAAATTATTGAAACCATTAACCACATCTTCTTTGTTTTTTAGTATCTTATTATTATCAACAAAATAATCTGGATAAATTATATTTGTATTTTTTGTTTCATTTCTAATTATACCGTTTAGAATGTTCCATAAACCTTTCATATTATTTTTATTAATCTCTAATATTTTATTGTATTATTCTTTTTTACACCCTGTCACAGACACGTCAGGTTCCACCCTCCACCAATCACAGCGCACTCCTTCCCCAGAGTACTGATCACCATCACCTGCACCTCATCACCACACTCATCACCAGCACTACAAGACTCACAACCACACAGCACTCCACGTCCGGTCTCGTTCGCATATACGTCTACCTATGCTTACCTCAAGGACTCTCCTATCGATACTACCTGTCTCCAGCGTGTCTCCTTCCTTCCGTGTTCCCTGTCTGCTGTGTGGGTGTGTTCCTGTCCGTCCCTCTGTCTCCAACGATCTCCAGTCTCCAGCGATCTCCAGTCTCCAGAAACCTCCAGGCTTCAACGTCATTCCACCTTCAAGACAAAAGACAGTAACTCTCTCTCTCATATCACCATCCTATCTACCATCAACCGGTTTACTCACCTGCTCCACTTCCCATGCTCTACTGTGGTCAAATAAACTATCATACCTGTTAAAATCTGTGTCTGCCTCCTGTCTACCTGTAACACACCCCCTCATATTACTAATTAATTTATTCTTATACTTTTTATATTTATTTTCAGCTTCTTGTGTGCGATATTTAATAAAGTGTCTATATAGTGTGTTTTTCTTCTTACAGGCATTTAATAACCCTTTTGTGATCCATGGACTATTTGTTTGACTACTCTGCTTGTTTCTATATTGTTTTATAGGACAGTTTTTATCATACAATGATGTAAAAATATTTAGAAAATCATTATACGCTTTATCAATGTCATTCTCCTCATATACTATATTCCAATTTTGTTCCATTAATTCACTCTTGAACGCATTTATGTTTTCTACCGTTCTTACTCTTTTGTATGATGTGATATAACTAATATCATTAGGTTTTCTATACTTACAGTGATACACAATAAAAACAGGTAAATGATCACTAATGTCATTATATAATAGTCCACTCTCTATATTGTCATCCATATTATTTGTAAATATATTATCAATTAATGTGGCACTATGACATGTGATTCTACTGGGTCTACTGATTGTTGGATACAAACCCATACTATACATTATATTAATGAAATCTTCTGTCAATTTGTGCTTTTTTGGATTTAATAAATCTATATTAAAGTCTCCACATATGAACATAGTCTTTTTCGATATTTTTGTGAATAGTTTTTCCATCCAATCATTAAATAATGCAATGTTTGATCCAGGGGTTCTGTATATACAACTCACAACAATGTTTTTTGACTTTACCATACATATTTCTATTGTAATGCATTCCAACAAGTCATCAACAATTGCTGTCATACCCTCCACCACCTTATACTTCAGACTATTATGCACATATACTGCCACACCTCCTCCACTTCTATTCACTCTATTTCTATAATTCAATTCATAATCCTCAATCTCATAGTCCACCCCTTTTTCATCACTAAGCCAGGTCTCTGAAATCGCTATGATGTTGAATAGATTCTTTAATTGTTTTAAATAATCTTTAATGCTTTGAAAATTGGCATATAGACTTATACTATTAAAATGGATTATTGAAATATCTTTCCCTAGTTGGAATGTTATATTGAATTGCTCATCTGTGTAATATCTACAACTGTTTTTAATATTAATAAGTAAGTTATTTTCCGGATCAATGTTATTTTCTATATCTTGCATTTTATATTCGGTATATACAAAATTTTCTAATCCCGATGTACCTAACTTTTTATTTTCAACAGATGACATAGTTGTCTTTTTATGATCTTTTCATTCTTAGGTATTTTGCATTACCTTGTCTCCTTTTCCTTACTGATATTTCTTCAGATCCTCCAGATCCCTAATAACTTGCACTTTGGCTTGCTCTGGTGTTCCATTCGTCTTGATGAAGATTTTACAATTGGAAGTCCATGTAGATTGTATTTTTTTCTGTCTTCTAAGGAGTCGGGCCTTACTGGCAATGTCCGCATTTTTCTTTGTCAAATGTTCATTCAGATACACATCCGTGCCCTTCAGCCTTCTTCCTTGTTTCAACAGTTCCATCTTATGTTTCCTGTTAGTGAACCGAATTATTATGGCTGGTTTGTCCATCTTATTTCTCCGTGGGAGAGTATGACAAGCTTCAATGTTGTCCCTGTCCAACTCAATCCTCGATGAGTGTAGGAACGCCGTCACCTGCTGTTCAACCGATGCAGCGTCTTGATCACTCGTCTCTCCTTCATTCCGTGTCGCCACCGCTCTAGCGTAAGAGCGAGGTTTGATATCCAACCCAGTGAGTATAATGTCATTCATCCTGGTATATTGTTCCAAATTGGCCACTCGGTTTTCCAGTGCCATTATCTGCTTTTCTTTTTCAATGTTTTGAAGCCTGAGGGCTTTAACTTCCTCCACCAAGCTCATGATGGTTTTCTGCTGTTGTCTTACAACAGAAACCTCCTCCGTCAACATGTCGAGAGATCGCTTTATATCGTCAACCTCCTCGGCCTGCGCAGTATACTTTTTAGGCGGCATGATATCGTTTTCTCCACAGCAACAACAAACAATTCAATAGTTCTCCTGGTTGATTAGAGCACACACTCAGCACGCAGTCTCAACCCTTGCCAAGGCAGTTCAAGGATGACTTTTTAAAAATATACTTCTAGCCAATTAGTCATTGTCAACTTTAACATATTCATACTCATAGACTCCTTTTGATGTTTCATTAGCCAGACAGTAGTTCGTATTTGACTGTTGAACATATTTTGGCAAAAACAATCTCAAACTTTTAATTTCTATAGATACATACATTCAGATATTACATCAGCCAGACAATTGTCAATATCTGATTACTGAACCTGTTTCCGGATGTAGATTCTAAGAACTTGAACTCTCTGTTCATACTCATAGAATCCTTTTGATGTTTCATTATCCAGACAGTAGTGCGTATTTTCACCTATTGAACATATTTTTGGACAAAGTTTCCTCAATATTGAAATTTCCAAACATACTCATAGAATACTTCTGATGTTTCATCGGTAGTTTCAAATTTGACTTTTTGAATATAAGACTTATTGAACTTATTTTTGGACAAAGAGTCCTCAATATTGAACTTCCTACCCATACTAATAGACTACTTCTGATGTTTCATCAGACTGAGAGTAATTCATATTTGACCTATTTAATTAATTATTTGTTACTTTAGTTCAAGTATGACTTTTTAAAAATATATTTCTAGCCAATTAGTCATTGTCAACTTTGACTTTATATTCATACTCATAGACTCCTTTTGATGTTTCATTAGCCAGACAATAGTTCCTATTTGACTACTGAACATATTTTGGCAAAAGCGTTCTCAAACTTTTCATTTCTATAGATACATAAATTCAGATATTACATCAGCCAGACAATTGTCCATATCTGATTACTGAACCTGTTTCCGGATGTAGATTCTATGAACTTGAACTCTCTGTTCATACTCATAGAATCCTTTTGATGTTTCATTGTCTAGACAGTAGTGCATATTTTCACCTATTGAACATATTTTTGGACAAAGTTTCCTCAATATTGAAATTTCCATACATACTCATAGAATACTTCTGATGTTTCATCGGTAGTTTCAAATTTGACTTTTTGAATATATTTCTCGGCAAGGAGTCTTTGAACTTTTTAACTATGAATACTTATAGTCTCCTTCTAGTGTTTTATTAGACTGGGAGCAGTTCATATTTGACTTATTGAACTTATTTTTGGACAAAGAGTCCTCAATATTGAACTTCCTACACATACTAATAGACTACTTCTGATGTTTTATCAGACTGAGAGAAATTCATATTTGACCTATTTAATTAATGTTTTGTTACTTTAGTTCAAGTATGACTTTTTAAAAATATATTTCTAGCCAATTAGTCATTGTCAACTTTAACTTTATATTCATACTCATAGACTCCTTTTGATGTTTCATTAGCCAGACAATAGTTCGTATTTGACTGTTGAACATATTTTGGCAAAAGCGTTCTCAAACTTTTAATTTCTATAGATACATACATTCAGATATTACATCAGCCAGACAATTGTCCATATCTGATACTGAACATATTTCTAGACGTGGATTATTTTAACTTGAACTTTCTTTTCATACACATAGAATCCTTTTGATGTTTCATCTATAGTTTCAAGTATGACTTTTTTAATATATTTCTGGCCAAGGAGTCTTCGAACCTTAACTATGTATAAATACGAATAGACTCCTTCTAATATATTATTAACCAGACAGTAGTCCGTATTTGCCAATTAGCCATTAAACGTTAACGTTAAATTCATACTTTTTCATTTTTTATTATTATTGTAAATTACAAACAGATCAACACACAAGGTACATTAAAAATCATGATACAACAAACTGACACACACAAAAAAATAATAATATTTAATAATAATAATAATAATAATAATAAATAAATAAATTAGATAAACAAACAAAAGCAGCTTTTAAATTAATTTGAACATGTCTAACAAAAAAACAACTTGAGGGAATTCTTGTCTTTAACGAATTTGAAAGATTTGCACAAGAGTTTAAACGTATTCATTCACTGGCTAAAGTTAGGTTTAGATTTAAACCATCTGCACTTATGACTGAAAAACTTACCGAGACATAACAAAAAATTACAGACAAAATCAATCTCTTTGTTTTCCAGACAAATACCAAACGTAATGATCTTTAGAGTAAGAGGAGGGAGTTCAACCTGCATAGACTGTAACCAGTTCTGCATATCTCTCCAAACTTTAAATTCCTACTTATAGACTCCTTTTGATGTTTCATTATCCAGACAGTAGTGCGTATTTTAACCTATTGAACATATTTTTGGACAAAGTTTCCTCAATATTGAAATTTCCATACATACTCGTAGAATACTTCTGGTGTTTCATCGGTAGTTTCAAATTTGACATTTTGAATATATTTCTCGCCAAGGAGTCTTTGAACTTTAACTATGTATAAATACTTATAGACTCCTTCTAGTGTTTTATTAGACTGGGAATAGTTCATATTTAACTTATTGAACTTATTTTTGGACAAAGAGTCCTCAATATTGAACTTCCTACCAATACTAATAGACTACTTCTGATGTTTCATCAGACTGAGAGTAATTCATATTTGACCTATTTAATTAATTATTTGTTACTTTAGTTCAAGTATGACTTTTTAAAAATATATTTCTAGCCAATTAGTCATTGTCAACTTTGACTTTATATTCATACTCATAGACTCCTTTTGATGTTTCATTAGCCAGACAATAGTTCCTATTTGACTACTGAACATATTTTGGCAAAAGCGTTCTCAAACTTTTCATTTCTATAGATACATACATTCAGATATTACATCAGCCAGACAATTGTCCATATCTGATTACTGAACCTGTTTCCGGATGTAGATTCTATGAACTTGAACTCTCTGTTCATACTCATAGAATCCTTTTGATGTTTCATTGTCCAGACAGTAGTGCGTATTTTCACCTATTGAACATATTTTTGGACAAAGTTTCCTCAATATTGAAATTTCCATACATACTCATAGAATACTTCTGATGTTTCATCGGTAGTTTCAAATTTGACTTTTTTAATTATATTTCTCGCCAAGGAGTCTTTGAACTTTAACTTATAGTCTCCTTCTAGTGTTTTATTAGACTGGGATCAGTTCATATTTGACTTATTGAACTTATTTTTGGACAAAGAGTCCTCAATATTGAACTTCCTACTCATGCTAATAGACTACTTCTGATGTTTTATTAGACTGAGAGTAATTCATATTTGACCTATTTAATAATTGTTTTGTTACTTTAGTTCAAGTATGACTTTTTAAAAATATATTTGTAGCCAATTAGTCATTGTCAACTTTAACTTTATATTCATACTCATAGACTCCTTTTGATGTTTCATTAGCCAGACAATAGTTCCTATTTGACTACTGAACGTATTTTGGCAAAAGCGTTCTCAAACTTTTCATTTCTATAGATACATAAATTCAGATATTACATCAGGCAGACAATTGTCCATATCTGATACTGAACATATTTCTAGACGTGGATTATTTTAACTTGAACTTTCTATTCATACACATAGAATCCTTTTGATGTTTCATCAGTAGTTTCAAGAATGACTTTTTTAATATATCTCTCGCCAAGGAGTCTTCGAACCTTAATTATGTATAAATACTAATAGATTCCTTCTAATATTTTATTAACCAGACAGTTGTCCGTATTTGTCAATTAGCCATTGAACGTTAACGTTAAATTCATACTTTTTCATTTTTTTAAATTATTCTAACTTACAAACAGATTAACAAACAAGGTACATTATCAAATAACTGAATAAAACTTATGATCACTGAATAAAACTTATGATAGGTTGAGCATAGCTAGTAACAACCAAAAATCATAAAACAAACTGACACAAAAAATAATAATAAATAATAACAACAACAACAACAACAATAATAATAATAATAATAATAATACTAAATAATAAAAAAATAAATTAAAAAATTAGATAAACAAACAAAAGCAGCTTTTAAATTAATTTCAACATGTCTAACAAAGAAATCAACATGAGGGCATTCTTGTTTTTTACCAATTTTAAAGATTTGCACAAGAACTTAAACCCATTCATTTACTGGCTAAAGTTAGGTTTAGATTTAAGCCATCTGCACTTATGACTGAAAAACTTTCCGAGACATAACAAAAAATTACAGACAAAATCAATCTCTTTGTTTTCCAGACAAATACCAAACCTAATGATCTTTAGAGTAAGAGGCTGTAACCATTTCTGCATATCTCTCCAAACTTTAAAATTCATACTCATAGACCAGACAAAATTCTTTTGATGTTTCAGAAGAAGTCTATAAGTATGTATAGAAAGGTCAAACCTATGGAATCTATTTTTTTTTTTAAATCTGAGAAAAAAAGTCATGCTTTAACTTTATTTGCATAAAGTAACTACTGATGAAAAATCTGAAGTCTATAAATCTGTAATTAAAGTTCAAATAATCTTTGGCCAAAAATAAGTTCAAAAGTTCATCCTTGAATTACTGATGAAACATCAGAAGAAGTCTATTAGTATTATAGAAAGTTCAATATCGTGGACTCTTTGTCCAGAAATGTGTTCAATAGGTCAAATATGGACTTCTGTCTGGCTAACGAAACATCAAAAATAGTATATGAGTATGTACATAAAATTAAAGTTCAAAGACTCTTTGGCCAAAAATAAATTAAAACGGTCATCTTTGAACTACTTATTAAACATCAGATGTAGTCTATTAGTATGTATAGAAGGTTAGAGTTCAGAGAATCTAAGGCCAGATATGTTCAGTAGTTAAAAATGGACAATTATCTGGTAGATATAATATCAAGTCATCGAGTCAATGAGTTTTTATAGAAAGTTCAAGTTTGAGATAAGTGCAAAAGTTTGACATAAAAATTTCAATAGGTTTCAAATACGGGCTACTGTTTGTCTAATGAAACATCAAAAGGAGTGTATGTAAATTTAATTAAATTTCAAATACTCTTTGTCCAGAAATGTGTTCAGTAAGTCAACTGTGGACTATTCTCAGTTTATAAAGTTAAAGTTCAGACTGTTTGGCCATAAATATGTTCAAAAAGTCATACTTAAACTAATAATGAAACATCAAGAGTCAATGAGCATGCATAAAAAGTTAATGTTTGAGAACACTTTGACCATAAATAAGTTTAATATGTCAAAAGGAGATAAGAGAAAGAGATAAGTGCTCTTGCATTTAATTTTTTAACTCGTTTTTTAATGAGTAATACAAGAACACTGTGCATTGAAGGATATGTGCTGTTGCATTGCATTGCATAAAGATCTCGTTGTGCATTGAAGAGATAAGTGCTGTTGCATTGCATAAAGATCTCATTGTGAATTAAATAGATTAGTGCTGTTGCATTGCAATGCATATAAGAACTTGTTCATTGAAGAAATAAGTGATGTAGCATTACAATGCATTAGAACTCATTGTGCATTGAAGAGATACGTGCTATTGCATTGCAATGCATATAACTTGTGCATTAAATATTTAAGTGAATTGCATAAAAAACTAGAGCATTAAAAAATAAGTGCTTTTACATTGCATTGTATAAAAAAAACTTGTGCATTAAAGGATATGATTGCAATGCATGTAGAAGTCGGGCATTGAAATATGTGCTTTTGCATTGCGTTACATAAAGAAGTGCATTGAAGAGATAAGTGCTTTTGCATTGCATTCAATAACTCATGCATTGAAGAGATTAGTGCTGTTGCATGCATTGCATGCAGTAATTTGTTGTGCTTTGAAGAGTTGAGAGCTGTTGCATTGCAATACAAGAACTCGTTGTGCATTGTAGAGATAAGTGCTATTGCATTGCAATGCATATGACTTGCTGTCCATTAAATATTTAAGTGCATTGCATAAAAATCTCGAGCATTAAAAAATAAGTGGTTTTGCATTGCATTGCATAAAAAAAAACTTGTGCATTAAAGGATAAGATTGCAATGCATGTAGAAGTCGGGCATTGAAAGATAAGTGCTTTTGTATTGCGTTGCATAAAGGAGTGCATTGAAGAGATAGTGCTTTTGCATTGCATTCAATAACTCATGCATTGAAGAGATTAATGCTGTTGCATGCATTGCATGCAGTAATTTGTTGTGCTTTGAAGAGTTGAGAGCTGTTGCATTGCAATACAAGAACTCGTTGTGCATTGTAGAGATAAGTGCTATTGCATTGCAATGCATATAACTTGTTGTGCATTAAATATTTAAGTGCATTGCATAAAAAATACGAGCATTAAAATTTAAGTGCTTTTGCATTGCATTGCATAAAAAAACTTGTGCATTAAAGGATAGGATTGCAATGCATGTAGAAGTCGGGCATTGAAAGATGTGCTTTTGCATTGCGTTGCATAAAGGTGTGCATTGAAGAGATAAGTGCTTTTGCAATGCATACAATAACTCATGCATTGAAGCGTTAAGTACTGTTGCATTGCATTGCATAAAGATCTCGTTGTGCATTGAAGAGATAAGGCTTTTCATTGCTTTGCATAAAGAACTCGTGCATTTAAAAGATTAGTGCTGTTGCATATAAGAACTTGTGCATTGAAGAAATAAGTGATGTTGCATTACAATGCATTAGAACTCATTGTGCACTGAAGAGATTAGTGCATTTGCATTGCACACAATAACATTTTGTGCAGTAGTAACTGTGCATTAAAAGATAAGTGCTTTTGCATTGCGTTGCATAAAAAGTGCATCAAAGATATAAGTGCTGTTGCACAAGCTATCAATAGCTTGTGCATTAAATATATAAATAAGTGCATTGCATTGCATAAATAACTTGTGCAGTAAAGTATATATGCTGTTGCATTGCAATGCATATAGAAGTCGCGCATTAAAAGATATGTGCTTTTGCATTGCGTTGCATAAAGAAGTGCATTGAAGAGATAAGTGCTTTTGCATTGCAATACATACAATAACTCATGCATTGAAGCGATAAGTGCTGTTGCATGGCATTGCATAAAGATCTCGTTGTGCTTTGAAGAGACAAGGCTTTTGCATTGCTTTGCATAAAGAACTTGTGCATTTAAAAGATTAGTGCCGTTGTATTGCAATGCATAAAGAACTTGTGCATTGAAGCACATTGAAGTGATGTTGCATTACAATGCATTGAACTCATTGTGCACTGAAGAGATTAGTGCATTTGCATTGCATACAATAACATTTTATGCATTAGTAACTGTGCATTAAAAGATGCATTGCGTTGCATAAAAAGTGCATTAAAGAAAAAGTGCTGTTGCATTGCAATGCAATAGCTTGTGCATTAAATATATAAGTGCATTGCATTGCATAAATAACTTGTGCAGTAAAGATCAATGCTGTTGCATTACAATTCATATAGAAGTCGCGCATTAAAAGATATGTGCTTTTGCATTGCGTTGCATAAATAAGTGCATTTAAGAGATAAGTACTTTTGCAGTACAATGCATACAATAACTTGTTTGTGCATTGATGAGTTAAGTGCTTTTGTATTGCAATACATACAATAACTCATGCATTGAAGAGATTAGTGCGTTTGCAATGCATACAATGACTCGTGCATTGAAGAGATTAGTGCCGTTGTATTGCAATGCATACAATAACTCGTGCATTGAAGAAATAAGTGATGTTTTATTACAATGCAATAGAAGTCATTGTGCATTGTCCAATTTGTGCGATTAGATTAGTGCGTTTGCAATGCATACAATAGCTCATGCATTGAAGCGATAAGTGCTTCTGCATTGCATAAAGATCTCAGCCTGTCCAACGACACCATAGGTCGTTTGTGCATGCAGCATATTACGACCTACATTCACGTTTTGAAATTGAGCGCCCTCTAGCGGTCTGATAAATAATGACAGTCTCGTTTGTCGGGTGTGTCGTCATCAAATGAACTTTGACCGGTATGAGATATGACCGCGGTTGTTAATAAAACATGCAATGAGAGGAAAGAGTGACCCTGAACCTCATAATCCAAGTGGGTTTTATTTTATGTTCTTTGTAAGTTATCTTTCTGATTGTCTGCAATTCATGTGTAAGTGCAGTCTGACGTTTACAAATCATTTGCGAATGCCACTGAACTAATGCGATTTTACCATGGTAAATGTAAATTAGCTCAATCCTGTTAATAAAAGCCCAGTGACCACAAAGCTTACCATATTATTTTTTTTTACCACAGTAGCTTTGTTGTGGTATTTGTTTTTAAATAATAGTAACAAAGCATCGTGCTTTTAACACTGTGGTTTTACTGTGGTATTTGTAGTTAAAACACAGTAACTACTTATACAATGCTTTTACCACAGCAACTGTCGTTTCACTGTGTACTAACTATTATAAAGCATGGTAACACAACACTTACATTGTTTTACCTCATTAACCATAGTTTTACTGTGGTATTTGTTGTTAAAGCACAGTAACCACAACATTTACCATGCTTTTACCACAGCAACTGTTGTTTCACTATGTACTAACTATTATAAACCATGGTAACACAACACTTACAATTGTTTTACCTTATTAACCATAGTTTTAATGTGGTAGTAGTTGTTAAAGCACATGAAACACCTATTTCCATGGTTTTTACCTCAGAAACCATAGTTTTACTGTGGGATTTTGTTGTTAAAGCACAGTAACCACAACACTTGCAATGCTTTTACCACAGTAACCATAGTTTTAATGCGGTAGTTGTTGTTAAAGCACAATAAACACCTCTTTCCATGGTTTTACCTCAGTAACCATAGTTTTACTGTGGGATTTTGTAGTTAAAGCATAGTAACCACAACACTTGCAATGCTTTTACCACAGTAACCATAGTTTTACTCTGGTAGTTGTTGTTAAAGCACATTAAACACCTCTTTCCATGGTTTTACCTCAGTAACCATAGTTTTACTCTGGTAGTTGTTGTTAAAGCACATTAAACACCTCTTACCATGGTTTTACCTCAGTAACCATAGTTTTACTGTGGTATTTTGTTGTTAAAGCACAGTAACCACAACCTTTAACATGCTTTTACCATAGTAACCATAGTTTTAATGTGGTAGTGGTTGTTAAAGCACAATAAACACCTCTTTCCATGGTTTTACCTCAGTAACCATAGTTTTACTGTGGTATTTTGTAGTTAAAGCATAGTAACCACAACACTTGCAATGCTTTTACCACAGTAACCATAGTTTTACTCTGGTAGTTGTTGTTAAAGCACATTAAACACCTCTTTCCATGGTTTTACCTCAGTAACCATAGTTTTACTCTGGTAGTTGTTGTTAAAGCACATTAAACACCTCTTTCCATGGTTTTACCTCAGTAACCATAGTTTTACTGTGGTATTTTGTTGTTAAAGCACAGTAACCACAACCTTTAACATGCTTTTACCATAGTAACCATAGTTTTAATGTGGTAGTTGTTGTTAAAGCACAATAAACACCTCTTTCCATGGTTTTAACTCAGTAACCATAGTTTTACTGTGGTATTTTACCAAATGGATATATGTAAATGTAAAAACTAACTTACAGGTGCGATATTGACAAAATTGGTTGACAGAATCAGGTTCAGGTCCACTGTTATTGCCTATTCAAGACTATAGCCACACAACAATTAAATGTTAGTGCATTCAGATTTATAGGCACACATGGTAACCAGTCTGTGACCACTCATACAGTCCTGGTTGTTTGATTAGTGTACTCTCAGAGCTTGTGTCGACATGCAGCTTTTTCCTTTTTGACTTGGTCATTTACTCTGCATTTAGCTAAATGTATACAGTGTTGGTAAAACTAATCCTAGCTCATCTTTTTTTTCAGGTTTTTGAAACCCAACCCAAACCCCCCCTTTTTTGTATTTTTTTGTACTTTGACTGTCTTTATTTTTCTTTTCTTTAAAAAAAACATCTAAAAATGGCATCTGAATCATTCAGACAGTTAAGGAATGTCTGGAAGCGGGAGAAACCATGGCAGATGAGTTGGAAACAAAAAACGTAAAAAAAATATGTTTTATGGTTTTGGCCTAATAATTTTATATATATATATATATATATATATATATATATATATATATATATATATATATATATATATATATATATATATATATATTAGTAATAATAATATAATATTTATTATTATTATTTTAGCCTTCAAAGAAAAGAAAGCAGAAGGGAACTGAAGGCTCCAATGTTTCCTAGAGGAAGAGAGACCAGCATGGGAACATCTTACCACAACGTGTTAGAATCGTGAAGAATCGATCTGGTCAGTAAAATATATAGTTAATTTGTTATTTACAAGTGTTTATGCTTTTAGTCAGCAGTCTGCTTTTTCTACTCTACGTCATAATATTTTGTATTTGCAGTTAAATCTTCTGGCACTAAGGATGTTGAAGATGTTGAAGAAGACGTTGATGAAATGCAAAGAAGTGAAATTCCACAAGAGGTTCCAAGTCTTGGTAAATATATTGAACTGACAGCCTAAAAAAGTCGGTCTTTATTTAAATGTAAAAATGTCACATATAGGTAACGTATGTAATGCCCATTTTTATGATGCATATGCAGTGTCAAAGCCAACTAAGAAATTAATTTTGTTTTATTAAAATGTTTGTGTAACTGTCTTTTTAAAATATTTTATTAATTTAGATCAACATCTCCAGAGACTAAAAAAACTGCTAAGCTCTGTCTCTGCTTCAGTGGAAGTAGAGGAGACACCCACCATGTCTGCATGGACCAGGAGACAGGTCATTACTGAAGAGAAATTTAAAGCCGCAATGCCCGAGCTCTTAAATTGCATGTTGGGTGCAGAGATGGTAACCCAGCATTGCTGTCAACAATGCAAAACTGTTGATGCTGTTGTCCGGTGTCTAGACTGTGTTCCCTCAGGAAGTCAGTTTTTCTGTTCTGCATGTGACTCAGTCATTCACAGAAAAAATGTGTTCCATGACAGAGAAGTTATGATTGATGGTTTTTACAAACCTATTCCACCAACATCCTTAGTGGTGATTTTGATTGATGAAAGTGGCCAATATCAACTCTGTGAACAAGGTATGTTCAAGGAATTTAGTAGGTTACCTCTCACCATGTTTTCAAAATGTTGACTACATGTATAGTGGTACAATATAAGCTCTATCTGTAGTTTGTAGACTTTACTAATATTCATGTCTGAAATTTTATTTACTGCCGTGTGTATGCTTCCAATTCATCCACTAATACAAATCTGAAAAAAGTAAATCACAACATTTTTGAACTTCTCACGCAAGTTAATGCAAAATGACCGAATTAATTTCCATTGGTGACATAAAACATGATACCCTAAACCTGCCGATAGCTTTCTAGTAATCCTGAAGAGCTTTATTAGCTGGTTCAGGTGTGTTTGATTAGGGTTGTAGCTAAACTCTGCAGGACAGTGGCCCTCCAGGAGCAGTGTTGAGTGTCTGCTCTAAACAATGTTCCAGATCAAATGTGATGTGGTAACTTGATGGATAATTGTCATTCATTTGAGAAGAATAAAACATTTGATTATGTGATTTATGTTGTCAATGAATTCTTCTTATTTACAGTTTTTTACAATCGCTATGACACATTTTTCAATACTTTTAACAAATTTCCTAAACTCTTAACGCACCAACACACCTACATCACACAATTGGCAAAACAGTTAATTTCATGCTCAAAATCACACATTGTAAACTAAACTACAACACTAATTTTCAAAATACAATAATACACTAACACAACACACTATGTCTACCGAAACAATTCAAACATGTCTCAAAATCCAATTTTTTTCCTAAACACTAACACATGTTCTCGTACCAACAGGAACATTTAGTCATTCATAGCACAATATCATAAAAACACTAACATCCGATGGAAATACATAAAATGCATTATATATATCAGGTCTGCCCTTATACAATAGAAAGTATATTTTATTGATCATAGATTGTGTCTTTTGAAGACTCCACATTTTTGTTTTGTTGGGTTTAGTAAATGCATGCATCGTTTCTTTTGCTGCAGAAATTCAATACAAAAAAGGAATGACCCATCTCAGAGTAGCTTTATAGAATGCCTGTTCTTCATTTAGGAGCTTTCCTCTGCCCCCTGAGGGAGGACGTTGAATCCTTAGATAGACAAAATACAGTTAGGAACAAGAGGCATACAGTCACTGTAATGCATGGTAAAATTATTTACACTTTGCAGTAGGAGAAGCGCTTATACAATGTCCTACTTGTTGGTTTCTTGAAAAATCTGAATAATGGATGGCACTGTGTCCCGGCTGAGTTTTGCTGTACTCGTTCACCGAATGGTTTGTAAATTTAAATATGAAATATAATGTCATGCATTTAGAAAACTGCTATTGTTATTTTTAAATAAATCTGTATATGTCTTTTGTATAAGTGTTATTGAAACAAATGATAGCCTGTGGTTTATGACATGGTCTATGATAGTAGCTCTTATTTCAGCAGTTACCCTCATTCTACCTTGCCCATGTCCAGGGACTTGCCAAGGGAAAGACACCTGCTCGCTGAGGAGGCTTACGGTGGAAATACTCGTGTGGGGGTCGCCGGAGGGGAACCATGCACACGGAGCACCTGGCCAGACATGAGGGTCTGGGCTCGAAAGGGCAGACTGAACTGATGTCGGCGTCAGCAGTGCTGGAGGAGCTCAGGGCTCTCGGGGAGCTCACCTGAGGGAAAATATCGCACGAATCCAGTCCTTGGAGTGGAATGGCGAGCAAGCGAAGACACCTGAGCCTGGCCCATTACCGGCCACCCGTAGGGGCGAGTACATAGTCGGACACTGGCTCCACTCGGAGATTGTAGAATCTGGCGAATGTGTTAGGTGTCGCCCAGCCTGCAGCTCTGCAGATGTCTGTTAGCGAGGCGCCAAGCCCAAGAGGAGGCCACACTCCAGGTGGAGTGTGCCCTAACCCCAAGGGGACATGATCGACCTTGCTGCTGGTAAGCCAAAACAATGGTGTCCACTATCCAGTGAGACAACCTCTGCTTTGAGAGAGCACTTCCCTTCCGCTCTCCACCATAACAGACAAAGAGCTGGTCTGAGGTCCTGAAACATTGTGTACTGTCTACATAAGCGCGGAGAGCGCGTACTGGACAGAGCAATGCCAAGGCTGGGTCTGCCTCCTCCAAAGGCAGCGCTTGCAGGTTCACCACCTGATCTCGGAACGGAGTGGTAGGAACCTTGGGCACATATCCGGGCCGGGGTCTCAGGATCACGTGAGAGTTAGCCGGCCCGAACTCAAGGCACGCTTCGTCAACCGAAAATGCTTGCAGGTCCCCGACCCTCTTAAGAGAGGCCAATGCGGTCAGCAGAGCCGTCTTCCAAGACAAGAACTTAATCTCAACCGACCGCAAAGGCTCAAGGGAGGCCTCTGCAGAGCACTTAAGACTACTGAGAGGTCCCAAGAGGGAACGAGAATGACGAGGAACCTGATGATCAGGTCGTGCTGACTTACCTTTTTGTCTCCCAGGAGATCGTGGTAGGCAGATATTGCGGCCACATACACTTTAAGGGTGGAAGGAGACAGCCTTCTTTCCACCCCCTCCTGGAGAAACGATAGCACGGACCCAATCGGGCATTTCCAGGGGTCTTCTTGGCGGGAAGAGCACCATGTGACGAAGAGGTTCCACTTCAACGCATAGAGGTGTCGTGTAGACTCTGCTCTAGCGGAAGTGATGGTAGCGACCACCGCAGGTGGAAGGCTACTCAAACCTGCCGCGTCCCGTCCAGAAGCCACACGTGGAGCTTCCAGAACGCAGAGGAATAGGCCAGGGAGGGGCTGTCGCAAGGAGTAGCAGTTCTGAGAACCAGGTCTGGCCGCGCCAACGGGGCGACCAACATGACCTGCTCCTTGTCCTCCCTGATCTTGCACAGTACCTGTGCGAGAAGGCTAACTGGGGGAAACGCATACTTGCGTAGCCCCGACGGCCAGCTGTGCGCCAGTGCATCCGTGCCGACCATAGGTCAGGGAATAATACAGGGAGCAATGGGAAGAGTCCTGGGAGGCAACAGGTCTACCTGTGCGTCGCCGAACCGTTCCCATATCAGCTGGACCGTCTGGGGATGGAGTCTCCATTCTCCAGGAAGTAGCTGAAGCCGTGAGAGCTCGTCGGCTGCACGGTTCAGGACTCCCGGGATGTGGACAGCATGAAGGGACAGCATGCTTCTGACTCCATAAAACGAGATGGCGGGCGAGTTGAGACATATGGCGGGAGCGTAGACCGTTGATGTACGCTACTACGGCCGTGTTGTCTGTCCTGACTAGTACATGTTGACCCCTCAGCAACGTTCGGAAGCGGTGCAGGGCGAACCATACTGCCAGTAACTCGAGGCAATTGACATGCAGAAGGCGCTGGGGTCCTGTCCAGGAGCCCGCGGCTGCTTGTCCATTGCACATGGCACCCCAGCCCGTGGATGATGCATCTGTTGACACAACAAGATGCCTGGAAACTCGTTCTAAGGACACTCCGGTCCGTAGAAACTTGAGGTTCGACCACGGGGTGAGAGTCTGTAAGCAGGCCCGAGACACTTGTACCCGGAGCGTGCCAGACCGCCATGCCCATCTCGGGACTCGATTGCGTAGCCAGTGCTGAAGCGGTCTCATATGTAGCAATCCGAGCGGCGTCACCGCGGCTGCAGATGCCATATGCCCCAGGAGCCTCTGAAATAGCTTCAGTGGGACCGCACTCTCGCCCTCGATTTAACGAAGGCAAGTCAGCAGAGACTATGTGCGCGCTTGCTGGTAAGCAGCACGCACCTGCGACCGAGTTGGAAACCAGACTGAGAAAGGAGATCCTCTGCACGGGGCAGAGTCGCTCTTCTCCCAGTCGACCCGAAGGCCCAGACGGGCTAAGTGCTGGAGCACTTGGACTCTGTGTCCGCAGACCTGCTTACGAGAGTGACCCAGTATGAGCCAGTCATTGAAGTAGTTCAGGATGCGAACCCCGTGCTGCCGAGTGGCGCAAGGGCTGCCTCGATAGACTACGTAGAGTCACGAGGGGACAGAGCTGCCCGAATGGGGGGACTGCGTACTGAATGTCCGCCCCTCGAAGCAAACCGTAGGAACGGTCCGCGTCGAGGAAGGAGACATGAAGTAAGCGTCCTTCAGGTCGATCGCTGCAACCAATCTACCGGACGAACGCGTCCAAAGAGGCGTTCGCTACCGACATCCTGAAAGGAAGCCTGTAAAGGATCGGTTCAAGACGGGCAGATCCAGGATTGGCCATTACCCACCGGTTTCCTAGGGTACAATGAAGCAAGGGCTGAGAAGCCGGACTTCACTTCGGCTGGTGGGACAGGCTCGATCGCACCCTTTGCCAGTAGGGTGACAACCTCCGCACGCATGACAGGGGATAGGCCCCATCATAGCGGGCGGCCTCCCCAGAGCGGGGAGGAACCTGCCCGAACTGAATCGCGTAGCCGCGCCTGACGGTCGTCGCGACCCAGCGGAACAGTCCCGGAAGCTGAAGCCAGACTTCCAGGAACTGCACCAGCGGGGTCATTCGGACCACAGACGTACCCAGGGTGGAGCAGCGAGGCAGCGTTACCGGCCTGGACATGGGAGGCTGTTGGGCGTCCCGGTGCGGGGGCACGGTTAACTGCTGCGTCCTGACAGAGGAGACCAGGGAAGGACGCACGTTCCACTGGGGTCTGCTCTGAGAGGAGGCTAGCGAGAGAGAGGGACGAGAGTGGCGCGGCCCGAAGGCGGCACACACTGCCTCACCGGTCTCTTGGTCCTCAGAGACAGGAACATGAGTTCTTTCCAAGCGCTGCCAGCCCGAGGGCCAGCAGTAGAAGGATTCTCCCCCGGCCCTCCACCGGGGGAAGGAGAGGCCCTGCTACCATCCCCTGGAAAGAACTGGGACCCATCTCTGGGTTGTCTGCCTCCAGCCCGGCGTTTTAACCAGGCTGGGGAGCGGACTGGGCGACATCCTGCAACCACCTCCACGGAACGGCCCGGAGAAGGCTGCTGCTGGGGCGGCCGAGAACCGTTGGACGCAGTTCTCAACCGCGCCGCCGAAGAGGCCAGCCTGGGATATGGGCGAGTTGAGGAGGCGGGCTCACTCAACCCCCCCATATCAGCAGGTAAGGCCAGGAAATTCTCCCGGACCACAGCTGTGGACATCGCCCGACCGAGGGAGCGTGTGGCCACCTTCACCACCCAGAGGGCGGGATCAGTGGCGGCACGCAGCTCATGGAAGAGCCCTGGGTCGGCTCCACCCTTGTGCATGTGCAAAGGGGCGGCGGCCTGCCCCATAGCTCTGCAGGACCACGCCACCGAAGTAGACGAGCCCACAGGCTTAGGGAGGTTGCTTAGGACAGCCACACCACGTCAAAGCCCTCTGTGGACACCGTAGTGCGCAACAGAGTGTTCAACAGTGGGGGGGGCCCCAGTGTACCCTAGGCCGCGGCCCCATCAAGGGCAGAGAAGGCGGAGGCCACCAAACGGTCACGGGAAGCACGGGGACTTCCGCGACCGCGTGATCTCCTCATGCACCTCGGGAGCGAAAGGCATTGGGGGCGGGGCCCAACAGCTGTCGGGTGCCGCCCCCAAAACCGATCGCGCAACCACGAGCACTCGCAACAGGGCGGAGTTCCACACCCGCGCGACACTCGCGGCTGCCCGAGATAACATGGCTGTCAACTCTAGGTCAGATCAGGCAGCGCTGGCAAACCCGAAGGTGGAGCACAACCTAATCGTCATCCCCAAAGGACTCTAGCCCACCTTGGGATGCGGCGATCGACATCTCATTGCTATCTGGAGTGTGAAACGAATGAACGAGGCGTCAGAGACGGGCCACTGTTTCAGTCCAGCACTCGCGGGAAGCGATATGCGAGAGGGGGGCGTGGCCCGAGGAACGTATCGTTGGGGTTTCCCACAGCACCGCCCTCACAGGCCGCCGCCCCTTTGCACATGCACATGGGTGGAGCCGACCCAGGGCTCTTCCATGAGCTGCGTGCCGCCACTGATCCCGCCCTCTGGGTGGTGAAGGTGGCCACCCTGGCCACCAGCCAAAGTACCACCTCTCTCAGAGACGGTAGATTGGGATGTGGCAGAGGGGACTCTCTCTCCTCGCGGAGATCACTGAGTCTCGACCGCGACATCGCGATGGTCACGTTCCCGCAGTGGGAACATGACACATCCACAATCACTGCCCGAACATGGCTGAAGCCCAAACACGTCGAGCAGTGAATGTGCCCATAGACAGCAACGGAGATCGATCGCACCCGGAAGTGCACGGGCGAACCGTCTTGAAATAGACGTGCCACGCGCAAGCTCTTTTTGTGAGCGGAAACCTCGCAGTCGATGCCGAAGCGCCCAGGGAAACACACACCAGCTGTCTAGCAGACCACTGCGCAGATCAGCAGGCAGGAAGTGTGCGATCACTGGAACGCGCCGTCACACCAACACCGACTGGAAAGCTGCTCGTCTCAAAGAAGCTGACAGCGTCTCAGAAGGCTTTTGAGGAGTGAAGAGGTAGGTACTCTTGGCTCCGAAAGCAGAAACATAATGCGATATTGCCACGTACTTCCTTATATACTCACGCGGTGAGGAGGAGTTACGTATGCAAATTCCGCATGCCCCATGGCATTGGCCAGGGGCGGATTGGCAATCGGGAATACCGGGAACAATCCCGAACGGCCGGTCCATTTCAGGCCGAACCGGCCGCTGGTCAAAACATTTTTTTTATTTTTATTTTTATAAATATGATACGTAACGCTACCGTACCGGCCTGTGGCCGGCCGCTCAGCTGCAGCGGAACGCAGCTGTGTGTGTGTGTGTGTGTGTGTTTCAGACCGGGCCAAATCAATACTTCTAATCTTGAGGGGGGATACGAGCGGCCCCTCCCAACTTGGACTGATCCTCGTATTTCCTGACATCCGATTGGCTCAAAGGAGTTTACTTAGTTAGGTTTGGGTTTGTGAATGCAACAGAGACAGACGGTAAAAATGGCGAAAAGAAGGAAAGAAGAGAAAGAAATGGGTGGGGCCGAAAAAATAAGAATGAAAAAGAAAAATATGTTGGCACAAGAGGCAGCTAAATGTGCCAAATTAACGGACCTTTTCCGCACTGAAAAGGGTGCTGTGGCAGGAGGTGCAGATGAGGAAGGACCCAGCAGCATGGACAGGTGCACGATTAGGCCGGCGAGCGGCTGGCTGCCTGTGCGTGAGCGTGGCGTTTCTGTTGAGCGTCAGCTGCGTGGCGTTTTCCATGTCTTTGCACACCAGAAACGAGTCTGACGCGGCGCTGCTGCTAGGTGTCATGATAAGCCTACAAAGACAAACATCTTTTCCTATTCTATTTTGCTTGGAAACGCTTCCAACACGCTTGCGTGTCACGTGAAAAATGGACGTCTGTTCTATTTCTAGCATGCGCCTGTTTTCCGCGCGCGCCCTGTGTCACGCAGCTCTAACCTGTTAACATGGGAGCTGAAATAAAAACGGACATGCCACGCATCCAGTCTGTTGCTGGCCTTAGTGATAAATGACACAAAATATTGATTTGAAAAGTTTATTGATTTAAAAACGATTGTATTGGTACTGCTAAGAAAATAGTCCATTCCGGTGTGGTGAACAAATGAGTCCTATTGAAGAGATGAGTTCGAGCTTAGGACCCTATTAGTATGCCTGATCCGTCAGGAGGAGAAGAGAGGAAGAGGAGCAGTAGGAGGAGAGAGGAGCAGGAGGAGAAGAGAGGAAGAGGAGCAGTAGGAGGAGAGAGGAGCAGGAGGAGGAGAGAGGAAGAGGAGCAGTAGGAGGAGAGAGGAGCAGGAGGAGGAGAGAGGAAGAGGAGCAGTAGGAGGAGGAGGAGCAGGAGAGAGAAGGAGGAGAAGAGAGGAAGAGGAGCAGTAGGAGGAGGAGAAGAGAGGAAGAGCATGAACCAGGGAACAGACAGGTAGAGGGGCAGTGTGCAGGGCTGGGAAGGCAATCATATTAGGCATATCAATCAATCAATCAATCAATCAATCAAAGCTTTATTAAGGACACGCACACAAAAATAGAAAAATACAGCACAGTGTTACATATTTACATATAGGATAGAATGCCAATAGTTCCACATACTAGATAATAACCTGACTGAAGCACAGATTGAATTAGAAAATATATTATTCTTTGCCATGTTTATTACTCATGTTCTTCTCATGCATATGTTATGTAGCTGTACAATCAGTAAGCAGAGGCAGGGTCCAGCACAGGGGAAGCTGAGGCAGGGAGAGTTGAAAGTGAGTACACACACACACACACACACAAACAATCTCTATTGCTGCATTCAGTGTTGCCAACTCTCGCGAGACAAATAAGCAACCGCAGCTTCAAAAACAAGCCCAATATTATTAAATTATTTATTATCATCAATATTATTTATAATAAATATTTTTTTTATCAATAAATGGGCCTGCAACATATTACACTGAAACCTTTCGGAGTTTGAAAAGCAAAAACAGATGTTATTTTACAAAAATTATCAAATTGCAATAAGGACACTCAATATCCTCCGATCAGCTGTGAACAGAAGAGGTTTGGAGATCGAAAAAGAGAAAAAGTGACAAGAAGGCCAATTATGGTAACCCATAGTCGGAGTAAGTGCACACATATTATGGGCAGTAAGTAGTGAACACACACTGCAAAACCTTGTAAAAGATAAGCCCTACATCTCAATGTGCATATACTATCTGCCTAAATAGTATTGAAAATTACTAATGACACATACTATTTATTACTATACGTTTGATAGTATGCACACTGGGACACAGACAAGCACTAAGGGAGCGCAATATAGCCACATATTTATAATAAAATAAATTCGAACCATAGGCTACCTGTTATTATTAGTATACTTGTTTTTTTAATAATAGCCTGTAATTTTAAATACATTACAAAAATATTTTTTTAAATTAAATTAGGTGCTCCCTGTTTCCTCTCCATCTCTGTACATCTCTGCTGGTGGCATGGTTTGTAAAAATGTATACGTCTATTTAAGTCTACTAACTATAATTACGTGCATTTATAACATCACATGCCTGCACGTTGAACGCGATTTCTCTTCAATGAGGGGGAGAAGGAGGCGGGATGTATGAGGACGGATTACTACAGCACTTGTATCGTTGCACTGAATGGCTATTAGCTGTGAGAAGACAGTGTCAGGCAATGTTTTGGACAAAACAGTGACCATAAATGTAAAGAAACGAAGTTGCTTATATTTTCCTAACAAGCAACCACATTTTTTTAAATAAGCCCAAAAAACCGCAACCCGCGACTCGTGATTTTTGAACGCGACTTGCCAAAAAAAGAAGCCCAAAGTCGCGTGTTATACGCGGACTTGGCAACTATGACTGCATTGTAGTTCCCTTACGAGAGTACTCTCGTATTGCGTTTTGCTAAAACGCAAGGGGGAATTCCTTTTCCTCGAGATATTGAAGCAAATTTTTATCCAAAAATACCTTTTAAACGCAGTGCAGCTGCACAACTCTCAGCAGGAAGCAGCTGCGTGCTGATTGGCTGTGCCGCTGCAACTGCAGCAACCTATAGCGAGACCGTGGGGCAGGACGGACCAATCAGGTCCTTCCAAATTCCCGCCACAAGGGGCAACAGAATTTGCATAGCCAAGGGTATATAAGACCCACTCTCGCAAGGTTAGTCAGATTAATTCTTCTTCAGCGACTTGCAATCGTTGAGCTCCGGATCGAAGCCTGCCGTCGACACGCACCCAGCGGAACACGCGGCCTGAGGACGTCGGATTCTCCGCCTTCAGCCTGCCTTCCAGCTGCGCCATCCGGCACTATATCCTTTTATACCTCTGTGTTTTTTCACATTCAAAAAGAGCACGAGACGTTGTTCCAAATGTCTCGTTCCTGCGCCTCGTGCAGAGGTTTCATCGCGGACGAGGATCGGCACATCATCTGCGTGTCATGTCTTGGACGAGACCACACGCAGATTGCACTCAACCAGGGCGGCTGCCCTGAGTGCGACGAACTGGCGCTGCAGACCCTTCGGGCTTGGCTCGCCAGCTTCGACGCATGATCCCGTCCCGTGCTCCCAGCCTCTAGAGCCACGGAAGAAGAAACGTCGCGACCAGAGGCCACCGGAGCGCTCTGACGAGCACACGCCGGGCATGTCCCCGCGTGCCTCGCCATCGCCCGTCTTGTTCGTCGACGAGCAGCACGGCTCCCCTCGCATGGCGGCTGCTGCTGTTTCGTTCGGCGGACCGGAGGAGGAAGAGGATGACAGCCTTTCCCTTGCTGCATCCGGAAGCGGGTGGTCGGATGCCGCCTCGGAGCACGCCACTTCGACGCGGACGGCTAGCGGCGGCATAACCTCAGTTGACGCTGAGCTTATGCCCTTGCTCACCAAGGCCGTGGACAACCTCGGCATTGACTGGTCTCAGCCAGAGGAGCCCACGAGAAGCCGACTGGATGAGTGGTACTTCGAGAACCGCCGTCAACCGACCGCTCAAAGACCCGCTCCCTTCTTTCCAGAAGTCCACGAGGAGCTAACAAAATCGTGGAAGGCGCCATTTTCTTCTCGCGCCAAATCCTCCTTTTCTCCAGCGCTCTCGGTAGTCGATGGCGCTCAGAAAAAAGGATATCAAACCCTTCCTCCCCTCGAGGAAGCCGTCGCTGCACACCTTTGCCCGCCCTCCACCAGAGGATGGCAGTCAAAGACTGTGCACCCTTCCAAAGCCTGCCGCACTACGTCCAGCCTCGCCGGTCGAGCATTCGCCTCCGCCGGCCAGGCGGCGTCAGCGCTGCACTCTATGGCGGTGCTTCAAGTCTTCCAGGCCAAACTCCTCCGTTCCCTGGACGAGTCTGTTCCTGACAACAAGGCTCTGAAGGATCTGCGCGGCGCCACTGACTTGGCCCTGCGCGCCACCAAGGCTAATGCTCAGGCGATCGGCAGATGTATGGCCAACCTGACGGTGTTGGAGCGCCATTTATGGCTTAATTTGACTGAAATGAAGGACGCGGACAAGACCGCTTTCCTGGACGCGCCCATTTCGCCTTCAGGATTGTTTGGTTCCGCCGTGGTTGGGTTCACGGAGCGCTTCACTGAGGCTCAGAAGGCTTCGCAGGCAATGCGACATTTCCTGCCTAAGCGTTCCAGCTCCTCCGCAAGCCGTCAAGCTAAAGCTGGACCAGCTCAGCCCACCAAGGCTCCGCCTTCAGCTCGCCAGCCTCACGCGGCTTCCAAGCCCGGTCAGCGTTCCCGCTCTACGAGCCGCAACAGACCGCCGGAGCGTCGAGGTCCACGACCCAGCAATGTGTTGAAACCTGAGCCTCCGAAGCCGTCCTAGCCAGAGGTATGAAGAGAAGGCGGATAGTGCTCGCTTTGGCCGGTGCACCGCCTCGCTCTCTTCTAAAACGTTCCCCGGCTCCCTTCAAGGTGGCTGGGAACGCCACATTCACAGCCAACGAGCCCGCAAGCAAGCGCGCTCGCCTGTACACAAACGCCGTTTTCACGGCGACCCATATGAGTCACAAAAAGAGCTTTTTCTCTGTAGGCAGTGTGCCAGCATTAAAGCATGTACCCCTACACTCAAGCACTCCCCCATGTTCCCCAGCCCCCTGCACTCAGGTGGTTGGAAACATTACTCTCACAGTCAACGAGCCCGCACTCAAGCGCGCTCGCCTGTACACAAGCACCAATACTCTATGTCCCCCGGCCCCCTGTACTCAGGCGGCGGGAAACAATTCCCTCATAAGCGCCAACTTTGCGCAAAGTTATCGGGCCACCGAGTCCCTGTTACTCAGCGACTCGCCCCACAGATTAATTCAGCCCCTGGCTTCGAAGGCCGAGGCCTGGCGGGCCATTCCCGGCATTTCGAAATGGGTGTTGAACATAATAGAACGAGGTTACTCGCTACAGTTTGCTCGCAGACCACCGCGCTTTCGCGCCGTGGAAGAGACAACGGTGAGAAGCGACAAAAGTCACGTGCTTCGAACCGAGATATCAAAACTGTTAATAAAGGGAGCGGTAGAAGCCGTACACCCCTCACAGAGCGAGTCGGGCTTTTACAGCCGTTACTTCCTTGTTCCAAAAAAGGACGGTGGTCTAAGACCCATGCTAGACCTCAGACATTTGAACAAAGCCCTTATGAAGCGCCCGTTCAGAATGTTGAGAATGAAACAAATCCTCGCGCACATTCGCCCGAGAGATTGGTTTTTCACTGTGGATCTAGAGGACGCCTATTTCCACATACAAATAGCCCCCCATCACAGGCCATTCTTGAGATTCGCCTTCGAGGGGAAAGCTTACCAATACAAGGTGCTACCTTTTGGTCTATCTCTAGCCCCTCGCACGTTTACAAAGTGCATGGAAGCGGCGCTAACCCCGCTGAGGCTTCGGGGAATGAGAATTCTCAACTATCTCGACGACTGGCTCATAATAGCTCAGTCAGAGATACAGTTATTAGACCACAGATCTTGGCTTCTCAACCATTTACAATGCTTGGGACTCAGAATCAACGTGGCAAAGAGCTCATTGTCTCCCACACAGAAAGTTTCGTTTCTGGGAACAGTATTGGACTCACTGCAGATGAGCGCGCGGCTGACGTCACAGCGCACGCTCTCTGTTCGGAACCGAGCGGTTTCCCTCAGGTCCGGTGCACGCATTCCTCTCAAATATTTTCAGAGGATGTTGGGTCTCATGGCCTCGGTGGCGCCAGTGCTCAGACTGGGTCTGTTACACATGCGCCCTCTACAGCGCTGGCTGAATCACCGCGTCCCAGCTCACGCATGGCTTTCGGGCCGATTACGAATCAGGGTAGACCACAGCTGTATGTTAGCTCTGGCTCCTTGGAAAAATCCCGCCTGGTACAGGACGGGCGTGAGTGTGGGCACTGTTACGAAGTGGAAAGTTATCTCGACAGATGCATCCAACCTAGGTTGGGGAGCCCTTCACGAGGGCAGGCCGATCTCCGGTCTCTGGTCAGACTCGGAGAAGAGCCTTCATATAAACTGTCTAGAGATGAAAGCGGTCACGATATCGCTAAGAGCTTTCCTTCCGTACATAAAATACCACCATGTCCTGATCCGAACGGACAGCAGGTCGGTGGTAGCCTATATAAATCGCCAAGGCGGTCTGAGATCTGTCGATCTGCACTCAATGGCGGAAGAAGCCCTAATATGGGCAGAGCACAATCTGAGCTCGCTGAGAGCGACTCACGTGCCAGGCATTCTGAATTTGGGTCCGGACATGCTGTCCAGGGGCAAAGTGTCCCCTGCAGAGTGGTCTCTTCACCCAAATATAATTCAGATAATTTGGAGCAAGTTTGGAGAGGCAAAAGTGGATCTTTTCGCCTCACAAGACAATGCTCAATGCCGAATATATTTCTCCAAGCACGAGGATGCGTTGGCCCACGAATGGCCCAACCTTCCTCTTTATGCGTTCCCCCCAATTTCAATGTTACCTCAAGTCATAGAGAGGATCAGGGAGAGCAATTGCGCTGTGCTTTTAATAGCCCCGCTTTGGAGAAACCAACCTTGGTTCTCACTGCTGAGTCAGATGTCGGATACAGCTCCGTGGCCGATTCCGCTGAGGAGAGACCTCCTCATGCAGGCGGAACGGCAGATCTGGCATCCCCGTCCCGACCTATGGGCGCTTCATGTTTGGCCCATCAACGGGTACATGAGAACCTCTGAAAGCTTAATGAATACTATAACTGAAGCTAGAGCCCCCACGACTAGGCGGCTCTATTCAGGCAAATGGTCAGTCTTTTCAGACTGGTGTAAAGCGCGAAGCCTGACCCCACATGATTGTGCAGTGTCAGAGGTGCTTACATTTTTACAAGAGCTTCTGGACGCGGGTCGCTCCCCCTCCACGCTCAAAGTTTATGTGGCTGCTATAGCAGCGTATCACATTCAAGTGAACGGATTGTCACTAGGGAAGAACGATCTCATTGTTCGCCTCCTTAAAGGGGCTAGAAGGCTTCACCCACCTCGCCCCCCTTCTGTCCCTATATGGGACCTGTCCACGGTCCTGGATGCCATGAAGAGCTCTGCATTCGAGCCTCTGCATTCAGTGAGTGTAAAGCTCCTTTCACTAAAGACTGCTTTTCTGCTAGCGATTGCATCAGTTAAGCGAGTGGGTGATTTGCACGCGCTCTCTGTGAGCGCCTCATGTCTGGAATTTGGGCCAAACGACTCCAAGGTCGTCCTCAAACCAAGACATGGATACGTACCTAAAGTGCTTTCAACTCCGTTCAGAGCACAGGTCATTTCACTTTCGGCACTTTCATCACAGTCAGATGAAATAGATGCTAATTTGCTCTGTCCTGTCAGAGCGCTGAGAATATACATAGAGCGTTCCGCTGCTTATAGGCAAACTGAACAGCTCTTTGTGTGCTTTGGCGGCCGCACCCGAGGGTGCGCGGTCACAAAGCAGACCTTGTCACGTTGGATAGTGGATGCTATCTCACTGGCCTATGAGTCTAAAGATCTCAGCTGCCCCTTAGGCATTAAAGCCCATTCTACTAGAGGCATGGCCTCTTCGTGGGCTTGGTCTACTGGCATTTCTCTGAACGATATCTGTGCGGCGGCAGGCTGGGCCTCCCCGTCCACTTTTATCAGATTTTATCATTTAGATGTTCCGGCTTTACAAGCCGGGCTTTTTGCTGTGTAAACAGATTTAACCCCTTAAGGCTCGATATGTCCGGCCTGGGTTGGATATTGTATAAGTCATAAGCATATTCCTTATATGGCTCAAATTATCTGGCCCCTCATTATTCCTGACCCGACTATGTCTGGTCTATTCTTATTATTACACGTATATCGTGTTCATTCTCATTAGGGCCCGACTCAGGTCTGGCTCACTCTGAATTATTGATATCATATTACGGGCCCACCTAGGTTGGCCTGGGTTTGGTGTCGTCGGCCTTAGAGCCATTAAGCAAGCACAGCGTTTTGCATTGGTCCCCCTTGCGTTTTAGCAAAACGCAATACGAGAGTACTCTCGTAAGGGAACGTTTCGGTTACTAATGTAACCTCGGTTCCCTAAGAAGAGGGAACGAGTATTGCGTTTTGCTTGCCGTGCTTGCTCACTTGCTCAGGAGTCGCTTCAGTCGATTAACCTGACTAACCTTGCGAGAGTGGGTCTTATATACCCTTGGCTATGCAAATTCTGTTGCCCCTTGTGGCGGGAATTTGGAAGGACCTGATTGGTCCGTCCTGCCCCACGGTCTCGCTATAGGTTGCTGCAGTTGCAGCGGCACAGCCAATCAGCACGCAGCTGCTTCCTGCTGAGAGTTGTGCAGCTGCACTGCGTTTAAAAGGTATTTTTGGATAAAAATTTGCTTCAATATCTCGAGGAAAAGGAATTCCCCCTTGCGTTTTAGCAAAACGCAATACTCGTTCCCTCTTCTTAGGGAACCGAGGTTACATTAGTAACCGAAACGTTTTTGAGTATGAGTGGGTGTGAGTATTTGTAACTATTTTAACACTCCGACTGACTATACACATGACATGATGGTAGTTAGCAGTATACTGTGTGACTTATGTGTTTGAGATTAGGTTTTGCTGACCTGGTTGTTTTCAGTGCAGTGGTGACTTGCTTATACAACCTGAGGAGGCAGGTGTTATCCTAAAGTTTCTAGAAGGTCTTCAGCGTAATCTGATTGTCTTTATACCATAAAAACACTATTAGAATGAAAATAACTGCAAAAAATCCTGCTCGTGCACCAAGGGCACTCGCGTAAAAGGCCTCTCCGTCTTAAAGTCCCGGGCTGAATTTCAGTCCCAGTACGTCCCTGGCATTGGCATGCCATTGGGCGTTTTCTCTATGCTCGAAGATGATAGGCTTCTAGGCGAAACCCCCATTCGTTAGTCACTAACGTACGTCGTAGTGACTGAACGAAAGGGAACTAAAAAATATGTGCCTCATTGCTCAGGAGACACATGGCAAGTGAAAATAATGCCATCATACACTACACGGTTTTCTGTGAAATCTGACTATCCTGAGTGTGCTGCAGGCTTTTTAGGCAAGTAGCATCAATTTATCCAGGCTCTAAATCATGGCAAAAATGTGGGTAAAGGTCATGTAGTGTTCTAGCCTTAGGCTACTCAAATAAATACATGACGTGAAATTAAATAACCAATACTCAGCCATGTACAATTACAGTTCATACAATAGCTATTCTTATAATAGATACTTAATAGTAATGCATAGATTTAACTGTAAAATAAGCAAAAGTGCTAAAATTAAAATACATATCTTTAATGCATTTTGTTGTTGTTTTCATTATTGAAAAGCGTTTTACCACTACAAGTGAGCAGAGGGGTGGACTCTAACACTGGGTCTGCTGGGATGTCAGAAGAATTTTCTATTGGCTCCTCTGTCTGTGTGCTGTCTGTTGCTGGTTCATCTGAAATAGCAACTGTTGGAAAAAGAATTTGTGATGTGAACATTTGCATAAGCTGCTTCAATCAACACATATACAACAGATATCTACTCAAAAATTATAATAATAAATCAACAAACAATTACTTGTAATGATTTTTTTTATGGTCAAAGTTTGTCCACCTATGGGTTGTACAATAATGAATAAATAAATTTGACATGATCAAAATAAGTAATTTTCACATAAATGAAGAATAATCATGTTGTTTACTTTTAACCTAAGGTGAGAAAAAATTAACTCGGCTTGGCCATATGCAAATGTACAGTATGTTATTGGTAAATCCCGTAATTACGCCATTTCTTCTTAAATTAATTTTCTTGACCTAATAAGCAATCAAATGTGTGAAAATTTAGCATGCACATTTGTGTTCATTACCATTAAGAAGACTTTCATATAGTCTCTTTATGGTGACAAACGCGTCCTTAGTCTCATCTGTGTCCATTTGCCAAGGACAAAAACACTCAGCAGAAAAACCTTGGCTGGTTCTTCTAGCAAGGAGGAGGACTGGAAACCGCTCCAAAAGGTTCCATTTGTGGAGCTGGAACAATTGTGAAGTTATAAACATGATTTAAATTGATTTAAATGGTATCCGGAATGGCTGAAGAAAACACTGCGTGCTGAACGATTACGTCATGGAAGTCGTTACGGAAATCCATGATGGGCGTCGCTGGAAAGAACTGAATTGAATCGAAAGAGCCGAATTGAGTGAACAAGTGACTCGACTCATGAGAAATGTGTATCAGGTGCGCTTGTAATTAGTCCACATTGAGCGCCGATCGCGGGCAGACAAGTAAAAAACCGAGTGCTTGTTCTAAAAGAGAAAAGATGCAGTGATTTGTCCAATAACACTATATCCTTTTGAGGAAAGAATTGCTTGACTGAGAAGAGCTATGTGTGAGTGAGGACAACAGAAATCGGATGCACATCAGTAACTAGTCAACCCGAGATGCTGCTGGTAGGATGACTGTTTGATTAAGCAAAATGCTAGGTTGCATTTATTTAAGTGCATCTTGGGTGGTATTTGAACTATTTAAGTGCTTTTTGAGACATGTCTACTAATTTATGGGTATAAAATGTTGCATTAGAGTCTTTATGGTTCATATAGGGGTATATATATTTATGCAGGTATTTAAAAGTCTGGTAATTTATATATTGTATTAATGCATATGATGTTAAATGTTTGTTTATAATCTAGGATTTTGTTTTGTTTTCTTTAAAGGTTATCAACCTTATTTGTGCTTGAAGCTTAAACAACCTATTCTACTAAAAAGAACTGTTTGAGATTGAACTTCAAGATAAATCCAACTGTAAGAACTGCTTTAATCAGTTGTGATGAGAATGGGAATCAACGGACTGCAAATCAACTAATTGTAACAAGTTTATTTGAAAATCTGAAGTAAAGGAAAATTTCGAGTTGAACCTTGTGTCTGTGGTTGACTAAGGACCTTGTCGAGTTAGAGGGAAGACTGATGTGTGTTATCCTAGAAGATAACTCGACAACAATATTGAAACAAAGTCATAAGACTGAAAATGGGATCAATAACTACATGTTCAGATTACTGAGAAAAACAGTAATTTTTAATCTTTGACAGATACCTAGAGAGATAATCTATTCATTGAAGGCCAGAGTAACCTGACTTAATAGTAATGTTCAAAAAACACTTGAAAACTATTGGAATTCACTGAGATATCAGAGATAAATAATGTTTATATGCACCGATATATATCTGAGAGGACTGCTACAGTTATGATAACAAGATCAGACACCATCAGATATGGACACAAGGTAACTAGGGATGCACAATATATATCGGTCGCCATATTGTTATAGACCGTTATGTGTTCATTTTTATCATTATCGGCCATATTTAGCCCATATATTAAAGCCAATAGATAATGTATTATTTCACTGTTCACCTTAACTGACACCTTTGAATTGCATTAAATATGATTGGAAAAAATACAGTTAAGTGCAACATGTGCAGTGCAAGTCTGCCATATAGGCTACATAAATGTTTCATTTTCAAGTTTCTGCTTATTGTCTATGAATTTGAAAAAGTTGAATGAATTAATCTAGTGAGGTACTGCATACTTTCTATGACTAACACCGTAACTGTTAAACAATTTTGGATTAATGCTAAGCAATAAAACTTATCTTTGTTTATTAGTTATTGTGATACTACAGTACTATTTATTATATTATTTGTCCAATCCTTCTCCTAAGGCTGGCCACACACTTGAAGAATTAAAGCCCAATTTTGAGCCTGATTTGCGATCTGGGGGCGTGGCTCAGTTCAAGGCTTGACGCAAACAACTTTTTGCCCAAAAAATTCTTAATTGTGTGGTTCATTACGATTATTTTACTTCTCCCAATTGCGTCGAGGCCCCTGCGGCCACAAATTGTAAATATCAAAAACTTTTGATACCTGTAATAGCCAATGAGAGCGAGCAAGCATCACCGACCGGATGTTGCACGCTTCAATAAATGAAACTAGGCAGCCGTCACTATGACTGTGGTCTCCCAGAGTTTTAGAATCGGTTAAGATTTGAAAATCATCTAGTGTGTCCCAGGCCTAAAGGGCCACTGTCATGCACTTTCAAACATCTGTGTATGTATATAGAAATGCATGTGTACATACATGGATTATTTACTTACTATTTTATGACAAATGTCTAAAAGATAAAACTTGCCAGTAAATTTGTGGAGTCATAAACTTTATTTAGACTACTGTTTTTTTTCTGTCGGTCTTTCCAGTCTTGGGAAAGGGATTTCTTTTTTCCCTCAAGCTTTGCCTTATAAGGCTGCTTGGATTGACAGAGTGGACATGTTTTACATGCCACCCCAATTTGTCCCTTGCACACAGGGCATTTTTTTTTGAGTAGGCATCTGGAGAAAGAAACATAAATTATAATTACAACACTGCATGCTGTGTAATGAGATGAACATTTTTTTTTTCAGCCCTACAAGAATTACAGTATTACCTCAAAAATATTGTCACCACAATGACTAAACAGTAACCTATTATAGGATTAGTAATTAGTATAGGTTAAGTAATTATACAGGATTTGGTAACGTCTTCTAATGCCTATTAGTTTATGATGATTACTTAAAACATGCATTGAATAAATAGATTTCTGTTTAATTAAAACATTATTCATTTATTGTCATTTTTTGAGAGGTTTTGAATGTTTTTTTCTTTTAATAATGTATTTATTTATTTTAATGACTGATTGATAGTTTATGATTTATTTCCAATTAACTTGTTTATAATCAGTTCACTGTTTTATTAGAAGCTAAGAGCAATTTTTAGGGTTCTCTGGTGATCAATAATATGTCCAAGAGCATAATTTTTAACCAGCATTGAAGATTAATACTGGTTCATAAACCTATGAAAATGACCTGCACTGTAAAAAATTGCTGTAAAAATACGGGAAATTTTGTACAGTAATTTACTGTTCTTCATAAATACAGCTGAATACTGTAAATGATGCAGAATTTGACAAGCAAATTAATAACGGCAAGATACTGTTCAGTTTTACGGGATAATACAGTATTTTTTTATTATAGTCACGTGCTTGAGCCTGCGTGCTCACAACTCATAGGAAAACCACGAAGCATCAAATCCCATCAACAGGCGTGCAACCAAAAAGGATTAGCATTACATTTAAGGTTTAACATTACATTACTTGAATATTTTATTGTGAGAAAGAAAAATGAGACCAAGATTAAATTAAGGAAGGCGATTTTCACTCCGACTGTGACCCTGCCAGCACAGATCAGTGGACGGCGCTTTTAAAAAAATTTTTTTTTTTACTTTGTGATATTGACTTGATTTATTATCAAATCTACATCAGGTATTGTTTTTATTTTAAAATGTGCACTAAAGCAATGAGGCTAGCAGTTATATCTGGCAGTTACTTCTCTGTTTTACACAATACCATTCCTTGAGAGATTATATCTTAAAAAATTGTCAGTTAAAATGGTAAGATTATTTTGATGTGGTGGTCTGTGGATTGTAGTATAACAATGATAACCTGCAACATATGTGCTAAGACCTGCAGCAATGCATTAGCGTATGCTAGTTACATAGTTTTTTGCCAAATGCAAAGTGTGATTTCCTTGAGTGCGCACTAACTTTTTCTACATTTTCAGCCATCAAGTGTTACACTAGAGGGACTCATACTCCGTGCTGATGTAAGTTTTGGTTCCAAAGTAAGTACTATTCCACATGTTTAGTATTTACTTCATGACTGATATATGACTGTACACACATTTTCATTTCACTACATACCATTTTTCTGTTCTACAGATATCTGCCACTGCAGCAGATGTTGCTGCAGATGTGCACCCTGCAAGACCACAACTGATACTTCTGGGTAAGTGTCACATAAGCAAGGCATGGGGTATAAAACGGTATAGAAGAGACTTTTTTAATTGCTCTCTTTCTGTATTCAAAGAAGATATTTTAAAGAATGTTGGTAACCAGACAGTTGACAGTAGCTATTGACTTCCATTGTAATTGTTGTTCCTACTATGATAGTCAGTGGGGTCCGTCAACTGTCTGGTTACCACCATTCTTTAAAATATCTTATTTTGTGTTCAACAGAAGAATGAAACTCACACAGGTTTGGAACAACATGAGGATGAGTAAATGATGACAACATTTTCATTTTTGGGTGAACTATCCCTTTAACACTGGTGACAAAGTTATATAATGTTGTTTACATTACTCTAAGATACTCAGGTCTCATAATGCCTCAGAGCAAACTTACTGCCATAATACTGCCATAATGGCAAATTTGAATGCAATGTGTTTTAAATGTCTAAAGTGCAATTAATCTTTATACCTCACCTAATATTATATTTCTGTGTAATTACATTGTAGACGTTCTATTGGTGTGAACCCTGAAAGAGGAACAAATGCCAGCCAGGCAAAGGTGGCGTCCAAGAAGATGGGGAAGCTTGTTCAGAAAAATTACAATTTATCACTTTAATCAGTGTTTTATGTTACTTCAAAGGGTTTTCTGTAAAATGACATGAAAATTGTGTATTTAGACCACTGTATGTGGGTATGGGAAGCTTTTCAGTTTGGTTAGGCCAAATCCAGGCGGAAATGGTCCCAGAGTAATTTAGTGTAAATAAGTTACTTTATGTAAAAGAAAGTAGACATTCTAAGCTTTCAAATGGTGCCACCAACCTGATCTCACAGAATTCCGTGAAATGAACACGGGACCCTTAACTCAAAATCCGTGGCAGTTTCACGGAATCGCCGAAAATTCCGTGATGGGTTCACGGAAGTGATGCCTATGTAAGTCAATGACAGTATACAGACGCGTTGGGCATTGTTTTCATCATGAAACTATGATTTTTTTTTGCCATTATGACATGGAGTGTGATTCTCGATTTAATCAGCCAGCATAATTTTATTTATAATTATTTTAATTTTTTATTTATTTACAGTATTTAGACACGTTTTGAACACGTAACCCAATCCCTTCCCTAAACCTACCCATTTGTGTATTATAAAAAAACAGGATATAACAGGCAGATACGACTGCAGGCACAATTTATTCAAAAAGTACAAATATTCCAAGTGTTCCGAGGCCAAACGATTGATTTGTGTGCAGAAAATCCCCAAAAGCGATCAGCAGCGTCGAGTCCATCCGCCAAAGATCCTAAACACATTTCAAATTTTACCGCCGGAAAAAACGTTACGTCAGCTTTGGCAGCATTGGCTGTCGTATGTCTCGTGACCAATTGCGTCATTACGTCGGCTTTGATTGTAAAATGCCATTGGCTCTCGTGACAGATTGCGTCACGCTAAAGAGTCATGCGTATTATTTGAATGGGATATGAATGAGTGTGCTCACGGCGCGGCGGGATCATTTTAGAAATTAAAACATTAAAATCAACTTTGTTCTTTACATGAAGACATCGAGTGACTTCAGAAGACTTGGAATGCAACATGAGTTGATACTTTTATGCTGTTTTTGGTCAGTTTTTGCAATAAATACCTGTGACTGTACTTGTATTTGCCTGTTATGTGTTTTATATTGTTGAGAAGTGGGTAGGTTTAGGGTAGGAGTGGAGTTAGTTGCTCCAAAATATAAAAGTAGCCTATAAATATTCATAAAATCATGTCTGCTTTTTACTGTCATTGACTTGCATAGGAATCACTTCCGTGGACCCATCACGGAATTTTCGGCGATTCCGTGAAACTGCCACGGATTTTGTGTTAAGGGGCCCGTGTTCATTTCACGGAATTCTGTGAGACCAGGTTGGGTGCCACATATGAGGTCAGACCTCCTCCACAGACATTTACTTGATGACGTCATTCCTTACCAGGGTCCTTGGAAATCTGAATGAGGTCATTGTCACTGTCACTGTTGCACCGTTGCCGTTGTAAGTCAGTCATGAGATCTAAATGAAGAGCTGCATGCTGCTCAAGTTAACGGTCCCAGATGAATAATCAGAATACATGATTAATTTTATTGACTTTTTGACTAATGATCCGAACAGATATATGTGACTTTGTTTCTTCAGTAGAACACAAATGAAGATTTTTAACTCCAACCGTTGCAGTCTGTCAGTCGTATAATGCGTGTGAATGGTAACAAAATCTATGAGAGTAGAAAAAACATGTACAGACAAATCCATCACAAAACTATGCCAGATTGTGTACAGACCTCACGCACCGGAAGTGAGGTCTGTACATGATTTGGCGTAGTTTTGTGACCAGATCGTGTACAGACCTCACGCACCGGAAGTGATCGTGCTCAAGGCTATTAGACATAGTGGTGTATCAGAGGTAAAAATTATTGTTCGGTTTCTCGCACATACTGATCGTTTCGTGTCAAGACATCAATGCGTCGTCACAAGCTGCAGGGTTTAATTTGGATTTGTCTGTGCATGTGTTTTTTACTCTCATAGATTTTGTTACCATTCATATGCATTATACAGACTGCAACGGTTTGAGTTCATTTGTGTTTTACTGAAGAAACAGTCCCCTCCCAGCAAGCAATTTTGCCTCTAAAAGACATCTAATAGACATCAAAACACAGCCCAGACGTCTAGGCTAAAACAAGGCTAAATTTGGGCTGTCAGTGAAAATCGAATAGATGTCTAATCATAGCCCAAGATTAGACTAGTCATAAATTAGATGGCTATTGAGCGACTACATATATTAGTCTAATAGACAGAAAATATGGGTCAAGGCTAAATTTTAAGAATAGACTAGTCATCAATTAGACGGCTAACGAAGGACTACTAGTGCATATACATCTAATAGACAAAATGATGGCTAAAGGATTCTTTTCAGTCAAATATAACAGGTTCTCATAAATAACAAAGAAATATAAAGGTTTTATTTAGAGAAAAAACATTAACAACATAGACAACTTAATAATACAAGATAATACAAAAAGATCAAAACATAAAAATGACCAAATAAAATGTTAAAAATACAATTAAATATAAAAATTAGGATAAAAAATATGGAATATTAACAACATAATATAAAAAAAAATATAAGAAATGACAAAATAAAAAGTTAAAAGTTAACTTTTAAGTTAAAAAAAAGGTTAACCCTTTTGTTGGTGTATAAAACATCATGGTTAATTGTTGGCTTTATTTCCATTGTTTAAAATGGCCCCCAGTTGCATTCCTTAACGCAAACTCTGTTGCTGCTGGGAAGTCGGTCGTCACGGCATCTGCCAAATAAGTCAAAACAAATTGCACGAGAAAAGCATTGTTGACATCATAATTTTTTACTTTATTTACAGCAATTGTGACAAAGTCATTCTCTTTTGCTTGGATGCACACTAGAGCTGGGCAATATAGAGTTAAGATACATGTATGTGACATGTTTAAAGAGATAATTTACTCAGCCTCAAGTTGTTCCAAACCTGTGTGGCTTTCTTTCTTCTGTTGAACACACACACAAAATATATATTTTGAAGAATGTTGGTAACCAGACATTTGATAGCCCTGACTTTCATAGTAAGAAAATAAATATGATGGAAGTCAATGGGGCCCATAAACCTTTTGTTTACCCAAATTCTTCAAAATATCTTTTTTTGTATTCAACAGACAAAAGAAACAACTTGAGGGTGAGTAAATGACAGAATTAAAATTTTTGGGTTTAAAACATGTTTTAGCCACCATGTTGCATTAGAACAACGAGATAGACAGTTTGGAAAGCTGATTTTAAAGGGGTCATAGAATGGTACATGCACTTTTACAAGTTGATTATACGGAAATGTGTGTTGGCAGTGCCTGTACACAACCATCCTATAATGATAAAAATACATCCAGTGTTTTTTTTTTAATCTCCTTATATATTTTCCCCTGTCTCAAATCGAGCCGTCTGACCGTGTGACGTTACACGGTGTACGCCCCTCCTGCGATTGTTGATTGACAGCAGCGTTTCAACACAGACCCGCCCTGAGCGAGCTGTCATCAGTCCGCCATTGTTGATACTCTGGAACAGAATGGCGTCTAAGCGATTGTGGTGTTGTGTTGTTGTTGTTGTTGTGTGTAATAACGAACACAGCAGTCATTTTGATGTTCCTACATCCGAACTGCTGAAGACCCAGTGGCTGCTGAGTTTTGTTTTAGAAGGGAATATTCCCCCCGATCAACGTCAATGTTTGCGCGAATCATTTCTCAGCAGACTGCTTTATAAACGAGCGTCAGTATAAAGCAGGTTTTGCTAATAAGCTGCTCTTGAAAAAAGGATCGTGTTCCTGCTGCACCTCAGGAAGATATGAGTGTAACGTTTTATTAACCTTTATATTAATCTTTGCAAATCGCTTCACGATGAATGAGGCTAAAGTTTACAGGGCAAGTTACATTACGGCATGCTTTCTGTGTATGATGTTCTCAATATAATTCATAATCCCACGTTTATAATGAACAACGCATTATGTTGGTTATTACAAACTGTGTACTCGGGTGATAAAGTTAACGTGGTAACACTACACTAAGCTTACTTTTGTACATGGTTTATAACGGTGTCTGTTACTGATTAAGAAGTAATGTAAAAAAAAAAATCTTATAACATAACATCAATCTGTCAATGAACTAACACATCAGTAAACACATAGCAACTACACTACTCTACCAGTACAAAGATAGATCAAAGTGACATGACGTTAACCAACCATTCAGAAACGTCCTGTTCGAACTTCGATGGGTTCGTCATCTTGTTCCTAGTCCGACTCCGGTTCAAAATGATAAGGTTGCTCAGATGTTTCCTCAGAGACTCCCGTTGCCATTATTTCTCGAAAATATACCCTCAAATGTTGTCAAGGCAACACTCCACGTGTGTTGTGGTGTTGTGTCGGGTCGAACCGAACGCCCCACAGAGCAGAGGGGGCGGGGTGAGCAAAGCTCATTATCATTTAAAGTCACATGCACTGAAATGACTTGCTGAAAACTGAGCTGGTTTTGACCAGGTAAAATGAGTGTTTTCTTACAATACTAATGAGAATTTTTAATTAAAGTATATTACAAACTTTTCATTTAGACACTAAAGAATCATATTAACTTGTACAAAAATGTCATTCTATGACCCCTTTAATCCCTTGTGTGTGCAATGTGCTGTGCATGTAAGTGTTCCGTTCTGTATATATTCATTGCTGTGCTTTGTTGACTGATTGCTGGATAATTTTCAATCAACCTAGTGTGTTTAAAATCCAAGAAAGTGGATCACATCACTCTGAGGTTTAAACACCGGCTTCCTGTCTGTCAAAGAATTGATTTCAAAATACTTCTGCTGGTTTTTGAATGATTTTGGGCCAAAGTAAATTTCTGATCTTCTGCTGCATTATTTTATTTTATTTATTTATTTTATTTAAAAAGGGACCGTGTACATTTATAACCATTTCCTTGATCTTACAAACAAATGTGTTATAAATCTGTTTTTATAGGGTGGGATCACTAACTATATAGGGTACTCTGGAAGTATTTAATACCGACCTGTGATGTACAGGTGGTAGGGTTGCCACCTGTCTCGGTTTTGCCGGGATTGTCGTTCTTTTTAATAACCTGTCCCGGGAAATTTATCCACTCTCCCGGGACACTAAATGTCCCGGTTTTCGAAAGGCTACGTGACTATGTATGTTCAATTTACTATTTTCTCACTTGAAATAGCCTATGCATTGTGCACAGAGTGGTCGGTGTCTCTCATAGGGTGTCTCTTGTGTGTAGAATGCGCTATCATTGGCTCTGGGGCGTCGGGTGTGTCGTGTGACGTGACGTAGGCTACGTCATCTAGCGCATCTGTCTTGGCAGCTAGCCAGTTACTACAGGCGGCAAATTGAAGCAGTGAAGAAGATTGTACGTCGTCAACATCATTTGTTGTTAGTGTTAACATGGGTGGCGAGACGGAGGACGAAGATGACAGTGTGTCAACGAAGACTGACAGGCCAGTAAAAAAGAAAATGAAACGTTCGACCTACTTTAATACTGACTGGATGAAAAATGACAATTACTCCACATGGCTAAAGCAAACACCAGGCCACTATATGCTACTTGCTCCGTATGGTCAGTTAAAACTCTGGTTAAACATGAAGGCAAAACTGCTTTGGATGACCAAGCTAAAACGAAGAAACATCAGAGTTGCGTTCAAGTAACCAGACAAACAAAGGCAATTTCATTATTCATGATTACAAAAAACTTTATGGACAAAATTACTGTCGCCGAATTAACAGCTACCTATTTACGGTGTGCGACATGGCCATAGCTACCTGTCAACTGACTGTGGGAACAAGGTCAGTGAAAAAATATTCAGTGACTCTGATATTGCAACTAAAATGTCTTGTGGCAGAACTAAAAGTGAGGCCTTAGTGGAAAATGTGTTGGTACCATTTAGTCAGCAAAGATTAGCAGCAGAGTTGCAGAAAGCGCACTATTTTGCAGTATGTTCTGATGCATCCAATTCTGGGCACACAAAATTGTTTCCCTACACGGTCCAGTATTTTTGTGCATCCAAGGGTGTGAAGTATGGATTGTTAGACTTTTACGACGACTCCAACGAATTTAGTGAAGCCATATTCAAACAAATAGCGTCTATTATTGAGAACAATGGACTTTCAGTCAGCCAGATCAGTGCCTATGGTGCAGATTAATTTGGGGCATCAGTTAATTATGGTCGGCACAACTCAGTTTTTCAGAAACTCAGAGAAGCTAACCCACAAATTGTGAAGGGCAATTGCAAGTGTCACATCATAAACAACACTGTCAAAGCAGCTAATCGTGTCTTTAGTGCTGGAGGGTGTGACATGAAGGCCTTTGTGCTGAAGGTGTATAGTGAATTCAGTTGTTCTGCTAAAAAAGTGGAATTGCTTAAGGACTTCTGTGAATTTACTAATACAAAATACAGGGAGATTCTGAGGCATGTCCCCACATGCTGGCTGTCTTTGCTGCCAGCGATACAGAGGATTTTAGAGTGTCAGCTTTAAAGTCTTATTTTGTATCCCTGTATCCTGATCGATTGCTCCTGACTGATCGATTTTTCCTGTCTCCTGTCTGCCTTCAGCCTTGTCTGTAGCTCTGTACAGCCTTGCTTACGTTTGAATCTCTATTTTGATATTTTCTCTTTGTTCTACTGCTAAATATAACTTACTCATCACCATACAATATTTAAAAATTGCCTATCACGTTAAATTTGACACCGCTAGCTTTTAATCTAAATCACAATCACATGTTAGCAATCCGCTAGCCTGTTAGCTTGTCATCTCTGCACCCGGGTCTCCCTTTTTCTGAGTTCATTAGTTGGATTAGTAAATAGTGTCCAGCAAACGATTGTGGTAAGTTGGATTAATCAACAAACACGGTAAGTCATGTCTTCTCCTGTCATTGTCTCTTGCACCGCTTGCTGCATGTTTAGTATAGGCTTCTCCGCTGGCGAACAGGGCTTCACATGTGATAAATGTAAGGAGATAGTTAGGCTGACGGAGAAGATTTCAGAATTAGAAACATGCATCCATACTTTATCTGAGAGTAGTGAGGATGTAACAGCTTTAGACACTGATTTGGATGCAAATAGCTTAGTGAACTCTGTACATTCTTCGGTTCTGGCTGCAGGGCCCCCGCAGCAGGGAAACTGGGTGACAATCAGACGGCATAGTCGCGGATCAAAGAACCGCTCTTCCGTTCCGGTTAGAACATCAAACAGGTTCTCCCCTCTCAGTGAAGCACCCACTGAGTATCCTGTTGAAAGTGATTCTATTACACAGAACGTGAAAATACAGACACCAGCCACCATAGTCACTTGTTTACCGGGAGCCAGAGCACCTGACATCAAAGCAAATTTAAAAGTGCTGGCTAAAGCTAATCGTAAATTCTCTAAGATTATTATTCACGTCGGCACTAATGATGTTTGACTTCGCCAGTCGGAGATCACCAAAATTAACATTTAAAGAGGTGTGTGAACTCGCTAGTACGTTGTCAGAGGCTGTTTATTGTTCTGGTCCGCTCCCCGTTAGAAGGAGTGATGAGATAGTTAGCAGACTATCATCACTCAATGGCTGGTTGTCTAAGTGGTGTCCGCAAAATAATATAGGGTTCATAGACATTGGAAAAGTTTTTGGGGCAGACCTGACCTGTTGAAGAAGGATGGCATCCATCCCTCCTGGGGTGGTTCCGCTCTTCTCTCTAGTAATTTGGTACATAGTCTTAGAGCTAAACCTTGACTCACTAGGGCCCAGGTCAGGAAGCAGACAAACTGGCTAAACCGACCATCTGCTAGCTGTCTCACGTCACCGGAGTCAGATAAATCCCAGCACATAGAGACTCTTTCACCTAAATATTATCATATAGAGACTGTGTCTGTTCCCCGAATTAGTAAATACAAAAAAACATCAAAACCATTCAACAGTAAAAATGTAATTGATGTCCAACAAATAAACAAAAGATATAATACAGATGAACAATTGATAAAGCTTGGGTTGCTGAATATCAGATCCCTTTCCCCAAAAGCGCTTATTGTTAATGATATTATTACAGATAATAATCTAGATGTGCTCTGTTTGACAGAAACCTGGCTAAAACCTGACGACTACATTACTTTAAATGAGTCCACCCCCCAAGAGTATTGTTATAAACATGAGCCGCGTCTGAAAGGTAAAGGGGGAGGGGTTGTGTCGAAGAATTCTCTTTCTATAATAATTCTTGACCAAGGATTTATTGATTTCAGAAGAGGCTTTATTCCCACCAAACACAGCAATGAAGCCGGAGGGCCGTCAGCCATCGGCCCTCCTGCTACTTGACTTTTCTGTCATATAAATACCATAGTTGTCTTCCTAATATGGTAACCACTGTTGTCTTCCTAGCATGGTAACCACCCCTGGCTCACATATCACCACATTCTAAGTTCTAATTCTGTTCCTGTCCTTCTAAAGGGCATTCTCAAAGTCAGCACACTTTTAAACACAGTCAGCAGCCATTTGACCACCCTTGAAACATCATTACACATTTGAACATAATAGTGTCTTTTCATTAGCCATAAAATGCTAATATTTACATAATAAAATCTTCTACATATTCCCCCCTTTGGGGCTTAACTAAGCCCCACCTTCACTAACCTTTTCCCAGATGTGTAGTTTCAGAATCCAGTTTTTTCAGTTATGCTACCTAATGACTTAAAATAAGTCACTCAGTTTCACTACCAATGACTAGATTATGCAACCACACTCCGGAGGAACATTAGAACCAAACATCTCCTTCCAGATTTTGCTTTTGTTCTCTTTTTCAGGAATGGAGTAAAAGATTCTAATTTCCCTAATTCCTATGTCTTATCATCGGTACATTGTTATAAGCATGAGTGTGCAATTTGTTCAGCCTTGCCTGTGGTTGTCACAGTTATGTAGAATAATCAAACATCAAATCATACATTATACTATCAAAAGTTATTTTTTTATATTGTAGTCATCTTCTTCTTCGTCCTCATTGGAGGTACTTGAATCAACTTCCAATGCTTGCAAAATCCAGTTTGATTTATCAGGCCAGTCTTTATTGTCCATTGGTTCTCATGGTCCTGAATACCCTCAGATACACCTGGTCACCTGGGTCTTTTTTCCTGTAAATATATAGCTTTACATATTGCAGTTAGTTTCCTCATATAAGATCTTAATTCCATTTGCAATTGTTCTATAGGCAGTTTTTGTATCAATCAATTTTAATCAATCAACCTCTGCAATATGGTACAGGCATGGGTCGACCCGTAAGCATTCCATGCGGTGTTAAATGTATGATTCTGTTAGTTTGCATGCGGCAACTCATTAGTGCAAGCGGTAGCGCATCAACCCAGTTTAATTTAGTACTTTCACATATTTTGCTAATTTTGGCCTTGAGTACTAAATTAGAACGTTCAACCAAGCCCTGGCTCTGAGGCCTATAAATGCAGCCAAGTCTTTGTTTTATCCTAAGTTACTGCAATACTTGTTTTACAGTTTTTTTTAATAAACGCCGACCCGTTATCTGAACTTATTTCTGATGGTATTCCAAATCAACGCCGACCCGTTATCTGAACTTATTTCTGATGGTATTCCAAATCTAGGAATTTACCTCTTTTGTTTGAAATTTGATTACTGTTCCTGAACCCTCATCTGCAGATGGTACTACTTTTACCCATCTGCTAAATCAATCAATTATCACAAGCATTTACCTTGTACTTGCTTTATCATGTCTACATAATCCATTGCCAGATGTCTAAAATTTTCTACCATCGCGTATTAATATGGAGACCAATATCCTTGTTGTTTAATTTTTCTTATTACTTCCCCCTCGCGCAGTGATCAAATCCCTGCGCATCTGAAATGAGAATGTTCAAAAGCATTGTTGGTGCAACAATCTGTCCTTCATGTGAACGCCAAATATCTTTTGCGTCTTTTTTTTTTCCCCCTCTGATGCCACATATAGTGTTCATAAGGGCCTGCTTGCTGCTGTATTCACACAATATCTTCCAGTTGTGGTTGTGGTTCTATCAAAACTACTGGAGTAAGTATTGCCACTAAACATCTTTAAATAGTTCACTCTCAACAGTCTCTATTGATTGGGATTTTGCTATCGTTTATGTTTGTCCTTTTTGATTTATAATTATTTCTTGAGTAATAAAATTTGTTTCACACAAGACTTTTATGAATTTTTTGTCAACAGAGTAAAAATTTAATGGATTTATTGTTGAATTCCACTGGCATTGTTCAGCTTTTTTCATCATTGGCCCTAAATCTTTGGCTTCCTAATTATTTCCTGTATATAAAGATATATGCGGAACAGAATTTGGTACATTGAACCAATTTTTTGTAAATTCATTTTCAGTTATTTTCATTACTGCTCACTGTTTACCTATTATAATGTATTTTGAGGTAATTTCAAAAAAAAATTCTATCTGTTTCTTTTTGCCATTTCTTTTTTATTTTTCCATCTCTCTCTTCATCATATATCATATATCAGTTAAATCCTGACTTTGGTAACTGAGCTTCTGAAATCTGCGCTTCAATAAACTTTCCCCATTTATTAATGATTTGTCTTACATCACATTTGCTTTTGGCTCAGAAATCATCATTTGAGTTCCTATTTCTTGTAAGTCTATATACATTCCTTTTGGAGAACACCAAATTTGAAATCCTAATTTACATAATACATCTCTTCCTAACAAGTTTACAGGAGTTTGATTTGATACAAGAACTGGTAAGGTCACACTTTTATTTTTAGTCTGTAAGCAAACTGGAGCTGTCAGAGGAATTAACTGTATTTGTCCCCTGTCTTTGCAAATTTTGAGCAGGTCGTTGCCAACCACCCCACCTTTCACCCCTGAGTGACTGTTGCCATGGATTGTTGGGGCAATTGGTTTTGATATGTCCCAGTTGTCCACAACCCCCTCTGTCCTCCATGCTGTGTATTTCTTTTCCATCCTGCCGGCCCTTGTTGCTGACTGTGGGTGCAGGAATCTGGTGTGCATTTGGAGGAATTGCTGCAGTGGGTTATTTACAGAGGTATTCACAGAAGCATTCACAGGAGTCATTTGCCATTTGGTCTGACTCTTCTCTTCAATGGGTCTCCTTCTGGATTCCCAGTCCCTTGCTTCCATTTCTCTCAATGCCTGCCATATTGCCGGACGATATGCATCAAAAACAGTCTCATAGCAAGAGTTCACAGTTCAGAAGCTTGAAGAATTTCTTCCTTTTTTGATCCACTTAGATTTTTTCCCAGAAGTGCTTTAATGTCCCCCATTTGCTCATTGTTTCTTCTTCAAACACTCTAATCCATTTCCCAGCTCTCTCCTGGATGTCAGGAAGGCAGTTGACAAGCCCCTCAAAATCTTTTTTTTCACCCATAATTAAAATAGGAAGTTGTTTTACCAGAGTTCTTAGCTTGTAACCACCTTTCTTCATCAAATGGTACCTCCTCTTCATTTTCTATATTTAAACTCTCTAATATTTTTTTCTATCACTCGCCCGTATTTCTGCGCATTTTATCAATTCTTTAATTTCTTTGATGCTTTTATCTAAATCTTCTATTTGTGTTTCTGTTTCCCCTTTTTATTTATTTATTATTATTTTTTATTATTCTTTTTTTCCTTCCTGTCTGTTAACCTTCATACTTAGTTTTTAGTTGCTCTAATACATAACAATCTAACGGTACATTTTTCTCAAATGTTTTACTTTTCTCCTTTTGTCTCACATCTTGTCTTGTTTGTTTTTCATTTTCTAACTCCACCTGTCCTTCCATTTGCATTTAGGATTGGGAACTGCCCTTCTGGAGTTACATTTGACATGAGTATTTGAAAACATGTTTTCTTTTCTCTTTGTTTCCTTGCCTGTTTTTAATTTATTTTCCTTGCCTGTTTTATATTTTTTTTTAATACTTCCTCTCCTTCTTTTCTAAACAATGCCAGCACTGTTTTTTTTTCCTTTTCTCTTTTAATTTATCTCTTCTTTTTCTTTAAACTGTTCTTAATTTTGTAATTAATTTATTTGTATTTATTTATTTTTTAATTTTTAATCAAGGTTTCCATTTCTTCTCATAATGTTACATCAAATGTCCCTTCATTTGGCCATTTGGTTATCATATTCTTTCTTTGTTTGCCATTTATTTGACATCTTATCTATAAATTCTTTACACAATTGGTATTTTGATCCTAGCATTTCCACTAGAGTGGCCATATTGTCTTTTAATCATTAATTATTTTAATAACCAATTTCTAGACTTGTTTTCTCTTTAACTTAATGTTCTCAAATTTAATTTTCAAAAGAATAATCAATTATCTATTTTTATTTTATTTAACTTTACCTTTTATTTTTATCATATGCAAGCTTTATAATATTTTAATCACCAACTGATTTTTAACTCTCCAATTTTTCTTTTACTTTTTAACTTTACTTTGCATGAATAGTATAAAATTATTCATCACTTGTCATATAATTTATTACTTTATTCTAATTCTGCAATGTCACTTTTCCTAACTGAATGTAACATTCACAATCTCACATTCACAATATTCAAATCACTACAAGTCTTCTCTCATACTCTCTCTCAAATGAAGCACCCCTCCCCTAGAGTTCAGAGTTCAGGGGGTCACTGCTGCACAACTTATTTTTAACTCACAGTCCACACAGACACACACACACATACACTTAGCCACAGACAATCCAGCACTCTCAACACTTGGCGCCTGAACACATCTAATTTACCTGACTTTATTAAACTTTATTATTTAACTTTACTATTTGCATAATTACTTGTTATCCATCAAGGCCCTCTTAACGAGTAATCACAGCTAATTTACCTGACTTTTTAAACTTCTGTGCTCATGCTGTACCCACTTGGCTCGTACCACAGATAGTTTACCTGACTTTATTAAACATCTAGGTGCATGAATATTTCTGCTATCCATCCAGGCCCTCTTAGCGAGAAATAAACACAGCTAATTTACCTGACCTTTACATATCTCTTAATATTCCCAAGGCCATAATTGTTAGAAATTATACTGCATGCATTTATTCTGAAATCAAAAATCCTTTTTAGTTCTTTAAATTTGGAGAAGCTGTCTCACCATAACAGGTACATTTCTGGCGAATAACACAAACTTAAGCAAAGACTGCTTACCTATTCAAATTTGTGGCCACTGTTTGTGCTGATTCGTCCAGGAACGTCCTGCCGTGGTTTCTTTATCAGCTCCTGAAATGTCCTGCCGGGGTCGCCATTTATGTCGAAGAATTCTCTTTCTATAATAATTCTTGACCAAGGATTTATTGATTTCAGAAGAGGCTTTATTCCCACCAAACACAGCAATGAAGCCAGAGGGCCGTCAGCCATCGGCCCTCCTGCTACTTGACTTTTCTGTCATATAAATACCATAGTTGTCTTCCTAATATGGTAACCACTGTTGTCTTCCTAGCATGGTAACCACCCCTGGCTCACATATCACCACATTCTAAGTTCTAATTCTGTTCCTGTCCTTCTAAAGGGCATTCTCAAAGTCAGCACACTTTTAAACACAGTCAGCAGCCATTTGACCACCCTTGAAACATCATTACACATTTGAACATAATAGTGTCTTTTCATTAGCCATAAAATGCTAATATTTACATAATAAAATCTTCTACAGTTGCTGTAATTTATAATAATATCTTCAGTATTACTCAGAAGTCTAGTTTCAAATATAATTCCTTCGAAGTTTTGGTGCTTTATGTAACGTTATGTAGTGTACATGATAAAACCCGTTTAACATTTGTGTTAGCTACTGTATACAGGCCACCAGGGCATAATACAGACTTTATCAAAGAATTTGCTGATTTTCTATCAGAGTTAGTACTGGCCGTAGATGAAGTACTAATTGTTGGTGATTTTAATATCCATGTAGACAACGAAAAAGACGCATTGGGATTAGCATTTAAAGACATACTAAACTCTATTGGAGTTAGGCAACACATGTCAGGACCCACTCATCGCCATAATCATACTTTAGACCTAATATTGTCACATGGAATAAATGTTGATACCGTTGAAATTCAGCAGCAGAGTGATGACATCTCAGATCATTACCTAGTATCATGTATACTTAATAACTGCCACTACTAAAGATTGCTTTTTAAATAATCTTCCTCATCAGTATCATCTCCTCAGCATCCCAGATAGCATAGAAGAACTCGATGTTGCAACAGAAACTATTGACTCTCTCTTTTCCAGTACTTTAGACACAGTTGCTCCTCTGCGCTTAAAGAAGATTAAAGAAAATAGTCCAACGCCGTGGTACAACGAGCACACCCGGGCCCTTAAAACAGCAGCCAGAAAAATGGAGCGCAGCTGGAAGAAAACAAAGCTAGAGGTCTTTCGTAATTCGAGGAAAGAGCACATGATTGCATACAGAAAGGCTGTAAAAACTGCTAGATCTGCTTATTTCTCAACTCTCTTGGAAGAAAACAAACACAACCCAAGGTATTTATTCGATACAGTGGCTAAATTAACCAAAAATAAAGCTTCAACTTCTGATGATTGTAAACAGCACAGCTGTAATGACTTTATGAACTTCTTCACATGTAAGATTGATAATATAAGGATGAAAATTAACCATGCAGCAGTCTACTACAGTCTCGCATCAGACAGAGCATTGTAGTGTCACTGAGGAAAAATTACACTCATTCACTGCTATAGGAGAAGAAGAATTGACTAAACTCGTTAAATCATCAAAATCAGCAACATGTGTGCTTGACCCTGTACCGACTAGGCTATTAAAAGAGATGCTACCAGAGGTCATAGATCCTCTTCTTAAAATCATTAATTCATCTTTGTCATTAGGATATGCACCGAAAACTTTTAAGTTGGCTATTAATAAACCACTTATTAAAAAACCGCAACTTGATCCTACAGAATTAGTCAATTATAGACCAATCTCAAATCTACCCTTTCTGTCAAAAATACTTGAAAAGGCAGTGTCTTCACAATTATGTTCCTTTTTAGAAAGAAATTAGATTAGATTAGATTCAAGTTTATTGTCATTACACATGTACAAGTACAATGCAACGAAATGAGTTTGGAGCAAGCCTCCGAGCCGCAGCTATTTAAAGCGCCGCCACACGCTCTCTAGAAAAAAAGAAATGCAGATTGCAAAGCATACATGCAAAACATAACATGACATACATAACACAGTACACATGGTCACGTGATGGAATTTTATGTTGGGACTGAGTAAGGGAGATAGGAAGGAGGAAAGGGAGGGGCAGACGGTTGGACGGGGGCAGGGATAGGGGTGAGGTATGTATGATGCGAGTGAGAGTCTGAAGAGTCCTGTGTTGTGTGAGCTTGTGTTGTGTGAATGTGAATGTTAGCCAAAGCTTAAGATGTTTTCGAGTTCAGTTCTGTGGCTTGTCCTTGAAGGGAGATATGGCAGTGCTCAGGGAACGATAGCAAGATAGCAGGACCCAGCTGTCAAGCTGACCTCCCAACCGAGAGAGATACAGGGTAGCCGATGAGGTGAGGGAAGGAGGGGGTCAATATTTTAATCCATTTAGCTGATCTTCTGTAATTTTCCGGACCATAATCAATCAATCCGTTCTGATCCTAGGCTATTCGCACATTGCGTGTAATAAGGCAACAATAAATGAATTTCATGTGACGCACATACAGTAAACCCAAGTGTCGTTCACTCAGCTGCGCATAATCGCACCAAATTAATAAAAACACATATATATATATATATATTTACTGCAGTGTGTTTTCTATCATCCGCCGTGCACATTTTTGATGACGTAAGATGAACAAGTGCACCAGGGTTCGATAGAATCAAGTTGAGTGTGAAACCAGACCAGCGCTGCGGGGGATGCTGGCAACAATCGCGTTTGGACATGACCACAGCAACTGGGTGTTCAGTGTTAAAGCCCCCTTAATGTGTATTAGAAAAAGCAACAACCTCTTTCCAAACTTGTATTGAGAAGCGTTTACAAACCTGTTGTCCAACAAAAGAGAACATTTAATCGAGTGTTTGAAATAAGCTGATGATAACCTTACTTTTGTAATCTGACAGGCTTCACATCACAGAATGAGGCAGAAATTATATTATTTTATATATTCTGCAGTACAGTGATAGATTCGCGGTGTAGAGACGTGTACAGTACTTTTTTTCCTTTCTCAGTGAATACATAAGATAAAATAAGACAAAAATTTGACATTAGAGTCACATTTTTTTTATCATAATTTAATATTTTATTATACAACCTTAAAACTTTCTAATGATTTATGTTTTCTGTAAAATATAATAATAATAATAAATATAGCTGCAAGCAGCCATTATCGGGGCCAAGCGCAAAGAAGACAAGACATGCCAAAATGGCTGGCAGTGTCAGATCAACTGCAGTAATGAGCAATTAAAAACCTATTAAGGTGATTTTAGGCAAAATAGCTGTAAAATGATAAATACAGTCAATAACAATCGCAAAGAAGAAGACAAGACGTGCCAAAATGGATGGCAGTATCAGATCAACCGCAGCAATGAGCAATTCAAGACCTATTAAGGTGATTTCAGGAAAAATAGCTGTAAAATGATAAATACAGTCAATAATAATGATATTTTGACATTTGGGTATTAACACTTGGCTATCGACCTATGTTTCAGAACTTCTGATGCTGGATTCGTCTTGATCAGAGTAGCAGTTTTGAAGATATCTGCTAACGTTTTTTTAACACTAAGTTACCACGCTGTGCAAACCATGCGCGAACCATCAGCATTTTATGGAATGGATCATAAATTATTGCTGGATAAATTGAAATGTACTTCTTACTGTGTGCATTGGTTTAAAAGTTATCTGTTTAATATGTGACAATATTTATGTTATTATGGAAGTTATTCAGATTTTAAAGAGCAATGTGGTGTTTCTCAAGGAAGTTATTTAGGACTATTATCATCATCATTATTTTACCAATGATTTTCCTCCTGTTTTAAACTCTGCACAGACAGTCATGTATTTTGTTTTGAAAACCACTGCAGAACAATGGACTATAATATCTGGAGGAATGAAAATATTGAATGATTTACTATCAGATATTACATATTTTAAGAAATAAAATGAGTTTTAAAAGGAAGGAACATTTAATGGGATTTGTATGTTTCATTTTATTGTTGTTGATTTAATTAGGGCCCGAGCACCGATGGCAGTCTACATGCCAATATTTAGTCAGTTATAGTGCCACCTGTGGGCAACAGTAAACTGTGATTAACTCCTCATTAAGATTGAACCAGAATCATATTTGGTATTTGGTCAGTCTAATCTTAAGCCTTAGTGATGTTAAATTTCAAAGATCTTGAGTTTAATTTTGTAATAATATTTTGAAAATAAATATTTTGTATAATTTTGTTTCTAGCCCTTAAGGTTCAAAAGTTATTAGCATAAACATGAGTACACATTTGGACAGGTGGTGGCGCTAGAGGGATTGAGCTAGAGACACCAAAATTGCTATGGTGACAGATCAGACTGTCCTCTATTAGTGTGCCAAATTTCACAACTTTTTACCATACGGTTCTATGGGCTGCCATAGACTCCCATGGCGGAAGAAGAAAATACGGGAATGGTTTCAATAGGTGCCTTCGCACCTTCGGTGCTTGGCCCCTAATAAAAAGGGCATAAAAAGGGTCTAAAAAGGCCTATAAAAAAAAACTATAGGGTCTGAGCACTTGATTTTTGAGCTGCTGGTTGCAAAAACTTTATCAAGCCTGGTGACATGTGCATCGGAGAGGTCAAATGTCGCGTTTTGCATTTTCAGCTCATTTATTGTGGAAATTTGGTGTTTTTATTTGACCTTTTAAACTGTTATGCCTCTACTGATGGCCTGATCTCCGTCAAAGTTTGCACACGTCTTTACAATAATGTGGCGCACATGCTCAGCCGATTTGGTGAAGTTCTGCGCAGAGCAGGCAATTTTTAGTCATTTCAATGTCATTTTGCATAGGATAATATAGAGCATTTTTTTACCTTTATAACGGTTAAAGCGCCACGGCGGCCATAAAAGTCTGCAAACCTCTTTAGGGTCACGTGACGCATGCACACGCCTGATTTCGTGAAGCTGTATGCAAATCAGGCAGGAAGAGGGCCGCTTTCAGGCATTTAATGGGGTTTTCCATAGAAATATATCATTTTGACACATTTTTAACCGTTATAGCGCCACCAGGTGGCCAGTCGCCGCGTCCTTTCCCACGCGGCCACAGAATGAGCTCTTGCATATGTGTGCTGAGTTTGGTGAAAATACCTCGTTCCATTCACGAGTTATAGCCAATTTAGTAAAAGTGGCTCCTCCCCCTTCCAACGTTTTGGCGGCCCTCAGGGACCGTGAACCCAAATTTCCACTTTTTTTTTTTTTAATTTTGACAATCAGACTCCAGAGAATCTCGCTGAGCTGGTTTGGTTGCGGTCGGGCCAATAACCTAGGACTAGTTTCCAAAAGTAGGTTTTGCAAAAAACCCAAATACCCGAAATTTTTCCCAATCTGACGATCAAATCCAAGGCATGCATTCTATCCGTCTTTAGCCAAGGATTCCAGCGATATAAGACACTCGAGGCTACGCCTTACGGTTGAGGAGTTATGAGCCATTTCGTACTTTTGATCACCGTTTCGTACTTTTGATCACCGTTTCGTACTTTTGATCACTGTAGCACCCCCGTCAGGCCGATCAAGGCGGGCTTCGTGACGTCTGTAGTAGTTGTGAGTACTACCAGCCCTGCAAGTTTCAAGTCTCTACGACTGACGGTTTGGTCTCCCCGATCAGTTTTAGCTGGAGAATGATGCATCATGGGAAAATGAACAGTTACAATAGGGTTTCAGCCTGACACCTGAATTTGATTGGATTTTACTACTGTGCCTAAGGACCTATGTTTCCAAACTTCTGACGCTAGTTTCGTCTCGATCGGACTAGCGGTTTCGAAGATATCAGCAAAAAAGTTTTAAGCGCTAAATTACAACGGTGCACAAACCATACGGGAAACCTGGCAAGTGTGCTATCGTTGGACTCGGAAACGATTCAGGAGTCTAAGGAGGTGAGTCTCGTGAAAATAAGTCAACCACACTCAAAGTTATAAGCATTTTAAAAAAAAATCTCCACTAGGAGGTGCTGTTTTGAAACTTGTCAGGCTACTTCAAGGTATCGTGGTGATGACCCATACCGAGTTCCGTAACAATCCGTTCATGCGATCATAAAATACAGCATTTTAGCACATAATTCAAATGGCATTCAAGATGGCCGACAGCTAAAATGGCCGATACGGTAAAATTGGATATCAGTCGACTCGGCATGACGTCCCAAATCTAACGAGACCACTTTTATGATTTTTGGACAAACGGTTCAGCAAAAAAAAGCAAAAATAATCATTTTTCGTATCTCTGGACCAGTAGGTGGCGCTGTGCCGAAACGCTGCATGTTGCCTCAAGACGTGCTTGTGCTGACATGTACCAAGTTTGGTGTGAATACGATAAAGCGTTACGGAGATAAAGCCTTACCTCTGTTTTCACAAGCGCTACATAAAATTTGTTTGCGCGTTTATCGAAAACAATTTGACGAATCAACTTGATTTGCAAGATTTTTTGTCAGCATGGTCTGAAGATGATCTGGTTCAATTTCCATGCAAATCGGATGAACCGTCTAGGACGAGTTCGCAAAAGTAGGTTTTTCGGACAATTCAAAATGGCGGGAAAATCTTTATGACGGAAAATGACGTCATATGGTGCAATCGAATCGGCTTGAGCCAAGGAATCATAGGAAAAAAGGAATTTTGTTTCTAGCCCTTATGGTTCAAAAGTTATTAGCATAAACATGAGTGCAAATTTGGACAGGTGGTGGCGCTAGAGGGATTGAGTTAGAGACTCCAAATTTGCTATGTTGACATTTCAGACTGTCCTCTATGAGTGTGTCAAATTTCATAACTTTTTACCATACGGTTCTATGGGCTGCCATAGACTTCGTGGCGGAAGAAGAAGAAGAAGAAGAGGAATAAATATAGCTGCAAGCAGCCATACCGGGGCCAAGCGCAAAGAAGAAGACAAGACATGCCAAAATGGCTGGCAATGTCAGATCAACTGCAGCAATGAGCAATTAAAGACCTATTAAGATGATTTTAGGCAAAATAGCTGTAAAATGATACAGTCAATAATAATGATTTAATGATTTATAACTTTCAACCAATAGGTGGCACAGTTACAAAATTGATATGGTGTGGTCAGAATAAGGGAACAATGACACTTGCAAAGATTTGTGTCAATATATCAAAGCAGGGTGTCAATATAGTGTCAATATGTCATTGCAGAGATATAGCCTCAAGAGGCCTTTTCATTATAAATATGGACCACATGGCGGTGCTGTTTTGAAATCTTTTAAGTACCTTAAAGGCATGGTGCTGATGGCACATACCAAGTTTCGTAATAATACACCAATTCATTTGTAAAGCATAGCATTTTATATCATAATACTGCATTGTAGTCTATGGGAATTTCATGTTTTGTTCAATTATAGCGCCAAAGTGGCACAATCCTACCATTTTTTATGTGTCTTCGGAGTGAGCCCATACATGTCTGTGTCAATTTTGGTGAAAATATCTCGTTTCGTTTTGGAGTTATGGACATTTATATGAAAAAAACGCATGAAAAATGACTGACACCTGACTTTGATTGGATTTTACACCCCCTTACTATCAATATTTTGACATTTGGGCATCAGTGTTAAGCTATCGACCTATGTTTTCGAACTTCTGACGCTGGTTTCGTCTCTATCGGACTAGTGGTTTCGAAGATATCAGCTAATGTTTTTAAAGCGCTAAATTACAACGCTGCACAAACCAAATGCCGAAACCTAGCAAGTCTGGTATTGTTGAACTCGGTGAGGATTCAGGAGACTAAAAAAGTTAGTCCCATGAAAATAAGTCAACCCCACCCAGAGTTATAAGCGTTTGGAGAAAAAAAATTATCCACTAGGTGGCGCTGTTTCAAAACTTCTCAGGCTACTTCAGGGCATCATGCTGATGACCCAAACCGAGTTTCGTAACAATCCGCTGATGCGATCATAAAATACAGCATTTTAGCACATAATTCAAAATGGCCGACAGGACATTTGGACAAACGGTTCAGAAGTTATAAGCAAAAATAGCCATTTTTTGTATCTCTGGACCAGTAGGTGGCGCTGTGCAGAAACGCTGCATGTTGCCTCAGGTCATGCTTGTGATAACATGTACCAAGTTTGGTTTGAATACAATAAAGCGCTGCAGAGATATTGCCTTAAGTGTGTTTTTGCAACCGCTACTTAAAATTTGTTTGCGCGTTTATTGAAAACGATTTGACGAATCAACTTGATTTGTAAGATTTTTTGTCAGCATGGTCTGAAGATGATCTGGTTCAATTTTCATGCAAATCGAATGAACCGTCTAGGACGAGTTCGCAAAAGTAGGTTTTTCGGAAAATTCAAAATGGCGAGAACATTTTAATGATGGAAAATGATGTCATAGGGTGCAATCGAATCGGCTTCAGCCAAGGAATCATAAAAAGTTACTCCCATGAAAATAAGTCAAGCTCACCCAAAGTTATAAGCATTTGGGGGAAAAAATTATCCACTAGATGGCGCTGTTTCAAAACTTCTTGGGCTCATTCAGGGCATTGTGTTAATGACCTAAACCGAGTTTCGTAACAATCCGTTCATGTGTTCATATAATACAGCATTTTAGCACATAATTCAAAATGGCCGACAGCCAAAATGGCCGATATGGTACAATTGAATATCAGACGACTTGGCATGCCGTCCTGAATCTAACAAGACCACTTTTATGATTTTTGGACAAACGTTTCAAAAGTTATAAGCAAAAACAGGCATTTTTTGTATTTCCGGACCAGTAGGTGGTGCTGTGCCAAAACACTGCATGTTGCCTCAGGTCCTGCTTGTGATGACGTGTACCAAGTTTGGTTTGAATACGATAAAGCGCTGCGGAGATATTGCCTTATGAGTGTTTTTGCAACCGTTACGTAAAATTTGTTTGCGTGTTTATCAAAAACAATTTGACGAATCAACTTGATTTGTAAGATATTTTGTCAGCATGGTCTGAAGATGATCTGGTTCAATTTTCGTGTAAATCGGATGAACCGTCTAGGATGAGTTCGCAAAAGTAGGTTTTTCGGAAAATTCAAAATGGTGAGAAAAATGTAATGACAGAAAATGATGTCATAGGGTTCAATCGAATCGGCTTCAGCCAAGGAATCATAAAAAGTTAGTCCCATGAAAATAAGTCAACCCCAACCAAAGTTATAAGCGTTTGGGGGAAAAAAATCTCCACTAGGTGGCGCTGTTTCAAAACTTCTCAGTCTCCTTCATGGCATCATGCTGATGACCCATACCGAGTTTTGTAACAATCCGTTCATGCAATCATAAAATACAGCATTTTAGCACACAATTCGAAATGGCCGACAGCCAAAATGGCCGATATGGTAAAATTGGATATCAGATGACTCGGCATGCTGTCCTGAATCTAACAAGACCACTTTTTGGACAAACGGTTCAGAAATTATAAGCAAAAACAGCCATTTTTTGTATCTCCGGACCAGTAGGTGGCGCTGCACCGAAACGCTGCATGTTGCCTCAGGTCATGCTTGTGATGACATGTACCAAGTTTGGTTTGAATACGATAAAGTGTTGCGGAGATATTGCCTTAAGTGTGTTTTCGCAACCGCTACATAAAATTTGTTTGTGCGTTTATCAAAAATGATTTAACGAATCAACTTGATTTGCAAGATTTTTTGTCAGCATGGTCTGAAGATGATCTGGCTCAATTTTCATGCAAATTGGATGAACCGTCTAGGACGAGTTCGCAAAAGTAGGTTTTTCGGAAAATTCAAAATGGCGGGAAAATTATTATGACGGAAAATGACGTCATAGGGAATCGGATCGGCTTGAGCAAAGGATTCAGAGGAAAAAATAATTTTGTTTCTAGCCTTTATGGTTAAAAAGTTATTAGCATAAACATTATTCAAATTTTGGACTGATGGTGGCGCTAGAGCGATTGAGTTAGAGACTCCAAATTTGCTATGGAGACTTTTCAGACTGTCCTCTATCTGTGTGCCAAATTTCACAACTTTTTACCATACGGTTCTATGGGCTGCCATAGACTTTGTGGCGGAAGAATAATAATGATAGGAACGGGAACGGTTTCAATAGGTGCCTTCGCACCTTCGGTGCTTGGCCCCTAATAATAATAGGAACGGGAACAGTTTCAATAGGTGCCATAGCACCTTCGGTGCTTGGCCCCTAATAATAGGAACGGGAACGGTAAAATGATAAGTACAGTCAATAATAATGATTTAATGATTTATAACTTTCAACCAATAGGTGGCAAAGTTAAGAAATTGATATGGTGTGGTCAGAATAAGGGAACAATGACACATGCAACGATTGGTGTCAATATATCAAAGCTGGGTGTCAATATAGTGTCAATATGTCATTACAGAGATATAGCCTCAAGAGGCCTTTTCATTATAAGTATGGACGACATGTGACGGTGCTGTTTTGAAACCTTTTAAGTACCTTAAAGGCATGGTGCTGATGGCACATACCAAGTTTCGTAATGATACACCAATTCATTTGTAAAGTATAGCATTTTATATCATAATACTCTAATGTAGTCAATGGGAATTTCATGTTTTGTTCTATTATAGCGCCACCAAGTGGCACAATCTTACAAATTTTTAATGTGTACTCGGAGTGAGCCCATACACGTGTGTGTCAATTTTGGTGAAAATATCTCATTTCGTTTTGGAGTTATAGACATTTATATGAAAAAACACATGAAAAATGACTGACACCTGACTTTGCTTGGATTTTACTCCACCTTACTATCAATATTTTGACATTTGGGTATTAACACTTGGCTATCGACCTATGTTTCAGAATTTCTGATGCTGGTTTCGTCTTGATCAGAGTAGCAGTTTTGAAGATATCTGCTAATGTTTTTTTAACGCTAAGTTACCACGCTGCGCAAACCATGCGCAAAACCTGGCAAGTCTGGTATCGTTGGACTTGGCAAGGATTCAGAAGACAAAAAAAAAGTTACTCCTATGAAAACAAGTCAATCACACCTAAAGTTATAAGCATTTGGGGGGAAAAAATTCTCCACTAGGTGGCGCTGTTTCAAAACTACTCAGGGCTACCTCAGGGCATCGTGGTGATGACCCATACTGAGTTTTGTCAACCCTATGTCAAATTAAAATGTATTACTGAGACCACAAAATATGACGGAAAATGAATACTTAAACAATAATACTTAAACAATAGGCTTAAACAATGATATTTTATACAGACTAAACATGCTCACACATACAAACACACACGCATTTTGTTGTAGATACAGATATGAGAAATGTATGGTGAAAACAAAATGTTTACTGCAAGTCTTTTTCCGGTTTCACATTACTCATCATGTGGCACAATTGTCAATACCAATACTTCAATAGAAAGGAAGTGATGCATTTTACAAAATGTGATTGTAAATGTTATAATAGTGATTTTATAATGTTTAAATATGAATTACAGATCAATATTAGGGAGTAGTATGAGCACAAATTGCTGACAATAACTTAGTAGAAGCTGTATCGTTAGATTTTAGCTCAGCATTTTATGGAATGGATCATAAATTATTGCTGGATAAATTGAAATGTCAGAAATGTACTTCTTACTGTGTGCATTGGTTTAAAAGGTATCTGTTTAATATGTGACAATTTTTATGTTATTATGGAAGTTATTCAGATTTTAAGGAGCAATGTGGTGTTTCTCAAGGAAGTTGTTTAGGATTATTATTATCATCATTATTTTACCAATGATCTTCCTCCTGTTTTAAACTGTGCACAGAATGTCATGTATTTTGTTTTGAAAACCACTGCAGAACAATGGACTATAATATCTGGAGGAATGAAAATATGGAATGATTTACTATCAGATATTACATATTTTAAGAAATAAAATGAGTTTTAAAACTCATTAAGAATGAGATAAACCCTGCATTAAGAATCTAGGTGTTTTCTGGGATCAGAACCTCAAATTTGACAAACAAATAAATGCTGTGATCAGCTCTTGTTTTTTCCAGCTACGTCTTCTCTCTAAGATTAGATCTTCTCTTACTGAGAAAACCTTAGAGATTGCTATCCATGCGCTCATTACAACCCGTTTGGATTACTGCAATTCTCTGTACTTTGGTATGTCCAAAAATTCTATTGCTCGACTTCAATTAGTACAGAATGCTACAGCAAAGTTCCTCAAAGGAAAGCGTAAATTTGATCACGTAACTCCAATTCTAAAATCACTACATTGGTTACCTGTGCATCTCAGAATTGATTTTAAAGTTCTACTCTTTGTCTTCAAATCATTAAATAACCTGGCACCGAGCTATTTGTCTGAGCTACTCTGTCCACATAATCCCACACGAAATTTGAGGTCTGGTGATAAGAGACTTTTATCTGTCCCCAGATCTCGATTAAAACACAGAGGAGACAGAGCCTTTGCTATTGCCGGCCCTAGGCTATGGAATAGCCTTCCGGATTATATCAGATCGGCTCAGTCTGTAGCCACTTTTAAATCTTCTCTTAAAACCTACTTTTTCTCTATAGCTTTTCACTGTGATTTTATGTGTTAAATGTTGGGCTATGTCCTTGTTTCTTTAACTTGTGTATTGTTCAGCACTTTGGTCAGCCATGTTTGCTGTGTTTAAATGTGCTATATAAATAAACCAAACTTGAAACTTGAAACTTAAAAGGAAGGAACATTTAATGGGATTTGTATGTTTCATTTTATTGTTGTTGATTTAATTAGGGCCAGAGCACCGATGGCGGTCTACATGCCAATATTTAGTCAGTTATAGTGCCACCTGTGGGCAACAGTAAACTGTGATTAATTCCTCATTAAGATTGAACCAGAATCATAGTTGGTCAGTCTAATCTTAAGCCTTAGTGATGTTAAATTTCAAAGATCTTGAGTTTTGTTAAACGGCGTGTCTGTGGCATCCTGACAAAGTCTGATGTTTCGGCAAAACTTTAGTTAGTCATAGTGCCACCAGCTGGTCAAGTCAAGTCACCTTTATAAGAAATATAAAGAGAAATATATTCAAAAAGTCATACTTTATGAAATTACTGATGAAACATCAAAAGGAGTCTATGAGTATGAATAGAAATTTCAAGATAATATAATCTATGTCCATAAATATGTTCAGTAATCAGATATGGACAATTGTCTGGCTGATGTAATATCTGAATGTATGTATCTATAGAAATTAAAAGTTTGAGAACGCTTTTGCCAAAATATGTACAATAGTCAAATACGAACTACTGTCTGGCTAATTAAACATCAAAAGGAGTCTATGAGTAGGAATTTAAAGTTTGGAGAGATATGCAGAACTGGTTACAGTCTAGGGAGGTTGAACTCCCTCCTCTTACTCTAAAGATCATTAGGTTTGGTATTTGTCTGGAAAACAAAGAGATTGATTTTGTCTGTAATTTTTTGTTATTTCTCGGAAAGTTTTTCTGTCATAAGTGCAGATGGTTTAAATCTAAACCTAACTTTAGCCAGTGAATGAATGGGTTTAAACTCTTGTGCAAATCTTTCAAATTGGTTAAAGACAAGAATGCCCTCAAGTTGATTTCTTTGTTAGACATGTTCAAATTAATTTAAAAGCTGCTTTTGTATGTTTATCTAATTTTTATTTATTTATTTATTTATTGTCAGTTTGTTTTATCATGATTTTTGGTTGTTACTAGCTATGCTCATCCTATGGCTGATCATATGTTTTATTCAGGGATTTGATAATGTACCTTGTTTGTTGATCTGTTTGTAAGTTACAATAATTAAAAAAAATTAAAAAGTATGAATATAAATTTAAAGTTCAATGGCTAATTGGCAAATACGGACTACTGTCTGGCTAATAAAACATTAGAAGAAGTCTATAAGTATTTATATATAGTTAAAATTCGAAGACTCCTTGGCGAGAAATATATTCAAAAAGTCATATTTGAAACTACCGATGAAACATCAGAAGTATTCTATGAGTATGTATGGAAATTTCAATATTGAGGACGCTTTGTCCAAAATTATGTTCAATAGGTCAAATACGCACTACTGTCTGGATAATGAAACATCAAAAGGATTCTATGAGTATGAACAGAGAGTTCAAGTTCATAGAATCTACATCCAGATATAGGTTCAGTAATCAGATATGGACAATTGTCTGGCTGATTTAATATTTGAATGTATGTATCTATAGAAATTAAAAGTTTGAGAACGCTTTGGCCAAAATATGTTCAATAGTCAAATATGAACTACTCCCAGTCTAATAAAATATTAGAAGGAGTCTAGAAATATTTATACATAGTTAAGGTTCGAAGACTCCTTGGTGGGAAATATATTCAAAAAGTCATACTTGAAACTACTGATGAAACATCAAAAGGATTCTATATGTGTATGAATAGAAAGATCAAGTTAAAATAATCTACGTCCAGAAATATGTTCAGTATCAGATATGGACAATTGTCTGGCTGATGTAATATCTGAATTTATGTATCTATAGAAATGAAAATTTTGAGAATGCTTTTGTCAAAATATGTTTAGTAGTCAAATAGGAACTTTTGTCTGGCTAATGAAACATCAAAAGGAGTCTATGAGTATGAATATAAAGTTAAAGTTGACAATGACTAATTGGCTAGAAATATATTTTTAAAAAATCATACTTGAACTAAAGTAACAAAAAAATAATTAAATAGGTCAAATATGAATTACTCTCAGTCTGATAAAACATCAGAAGTAGTCTAATTAGTATGTGTAGGAAGTTGAATATTGAGGACTCTTTGTCCAAAAATAAGTTCAATAATTCAAATATGAACTAATCCCAGTCTAATAAAACACTAGAAGGAGTTTATAAGTATTTATACATACTTAAAGTTCAAAGACTCCTTGGCGAGAAATATATTAAAAAAGTCAAATTTGAAACTACCGATGAAACATCAGAAGTTTTCTATGAGTATGTATGGAAATTTCAATATCGAGGATTTGTCCAAAATTATGTTCAATAGGTGAAAATACGCACTACTGTCTGGAAAATGAAACATCAAAAGGATTTTATGAGTATGAACAGAGAGTTCAAGTTCATAGAATCTACATCCAGAAATAGGTTCAGTAATCAGATATGGACAATTGTCTGGCTGATGTAATATTTGAATGTATGTATCTATAGAAATTAAAAGTTTGAGAACGCTTTTGCCAAAATATGTTCAATAGTCAAATATGAACTACTCCTAGTCTAATAAAATATTAGAAGGAGTCTAGAAGTATTTATACATAGTTAAGGTTCGAAGACTCCTTGGTGGGAAATATATTCAAAAAGTCATACTTGAAACTAATGATGACACAAGTATTCTGTTATGCATTGCAATACAACAAGTTCATCACTTATATGTATTCTTCAATGCACAGCGTTACACCTGTGTGCATTTCAAAGCAAAAGAAAATGTTTATCTCTTCAATGCACAACAAGTTCTTTATGCAATGCACTTATCTCTTTAATGCACAACGAATTCTTATATGCACAGCACTCATCTCTTCAATGCACAGTGTTCTTGTTTGCAATGTAAACTAAACTCTTCAATGCACAATGAGTCTATATGTATTGTAACATCACTTATTTCTTCAATGCACAAGTTTTGCAATGCAACAGCACTAATCAGTCAATGCACAAGTTCTTTATGCAATGCAATGCACTTATATTTAATGCACAAGTTCTTATATGCATTTATTTTAATGCAACAGCACTTATCTCTGCAATGCACGACTTCTTTATGCAACGCAATGCAAAAGCACTTATCTTTTTTAATGCAGAGAGTTACTAATGCACAAAGAGTAATCTTTTAACGCACTAATGTCTTCAATGCATAGTGAATTCTTATATGCATTGCAATGCAAAAGCACTTATCTCTTCAATGCACAAGTTCTTTATGCAAATACAATGCAAAAACATTTATCTCTTCATTGCACAACGAGTTCTTTATTCAATGCAATGCAACAGCACTTATCCTTCAATGCACGAGTTCTTGTATTGCAATGCAACAGCTCTCAACTCTTCCAAGCACAACAAATTACTGCATGTATTGCAATGCAAAAGCACTAATCTCTTCAATGCACAACAAATTATTATATGCATTGCATGCAACAGAGCACTCATCTCTTCAATGCACAAAATGTTCTTGTATGCAATGCAAACGCACTAATCTCTTCAATGCACAATGAGTTATAATGCAACATCACTTATTTCTTCAATGCACAAGTTCTTATCTGCATTGCAACAGCACTAATCTCTTCAATGCACTTCTTTATGTAATGCAATGAAAAGGCACATATCTTTAATTGCATTGCAAAGCAACAGCATATATCCTTTACTGCACAAGTTTTTTTTGCAATGCAGTGCAAAATCACCTGTCTTTTTAATGCATGAGTTGTTTATGCAATGCAATGCATAAGCACTTTTCTCTTCATTGCACAACGAGATCTTTATGCAATGCAATGCAGCAGCACTTATCGCTTCAATGCATGAGTTATTGTATGTAATGCAAATGCACTAATCTCTTCAATGCACGAGTTATTGTATGCATTACAAACGCACTAATCTCTTCAATGCACAACAAGTTCTTGTATTGCAATGCAACAGCTCTCAACTCTTCAATGCACAACAAATTATTGCATGTATTGCAATGCAAAGCACTAATCTCTTCAATGCACAACGAATTCTTATATGCATTGCATGCAACAGCACTCATCTCTTCAATGCACAACGAATTCTTATATGCAATGCATGCAACCGCACTCATCTCTTCAATGCACAACGAATTCTTATATGCATTGCATGCAACAGTGCTCATCTCTTCAATGCACAAAATGTTCTTGTATGCAAATGCAACAGCTCTCAACTCTTCAAAGCACAACAAATTACTGCATGTATTGCAATGCAAAAGCACTAATCTCTTCATTGAACAATGGTTCTAATGCCTCATTAGATATTTCTTCAATGCACAAGTTCTTATATGCATTGCAATGCAAAGGCACTAATCTCTTCAATGCACGAGTTATTGTATGCAATGCAACAGCTCTCAACTTTTCAAAGCTCAACAAATTACTGCATGTATTGCAATGCAAAAGCACTAATCTCTTCAATGCACAACGAGATCTTTATGCAAATGCAATGCAACAGCACTTATCACTTCAATGCATGAGTTATTGTATGCATTGCAAACGCACTAATCTCTTTAATGCATGAGTTATTGTATGTATTGCAATGCAAAAGCACTTATCTCTTCAATGCATGAGTTATTGTATGTATTGCAATGCAAAAGCACTTAACTCTTCAATGCACAACAAGTTATTGTATGCATCGTAATGCAAAAGCACAAATCTCTTCAATGCACTCCTTTATGCAACGCAATGCAAAACCACTTATCTTTCAATGCCCGACTTCTACATGCATTGCAATCCTATCCTTTAATGCACAAGTTTTTTATGCAATGCAATGCAAAAGCACTTATCGCTTCAATGCACAACAAGATCTTTATGCAATGCAATGCAACAGCACTTATCGCTTCAATGCATGAGTTATTGTATGCAATGTAAAATCACTTAACTCTTCAATGCACAACAAGTTCTTGTATGCATCGTAATGCAAAAGCACTTATCTTTCAATGCCCGACTTCTACATGCGTTGCAATCCTATCCTTTAATGCACAAGTTTTTTATGCAATGCAATGCAAAGCACTTATTTTTTAATGCTCAAGTTTTTTATGCAATACACGTAAATATTTAATGCACAACCAGGTATATGCTTTGCAATGCAATAGCACTTATCTCTTCAATGCACAAGTTCAATGCATTGTAATGCAACATTACTTATTTCTTCAATGAACAAGTTCTTATATGCATTGCAATGCAACAGCACTAATTTAATGCACAATGAGATCTTTATGCAATGCAACAGCACATATCCTTCCATGCACAACGAGTTCTTGTATTGCAATGCAACATCACTCATCTCTTCAATGCACAGTGTTCTTGTATTACTCATTAAAAAACGAGTTAAAAAATTGAAATGCAAGAGCACTTATCTCTTTCTCTTATCTCCTTTTGACATATTAAACTTATTTATGGCCAAAGAGTTCTCAAACATTAACTTTTGATACATACTAATTGACTCTTTCAACAAGTGCAGACTGAGAGTAGTCCACAGTTGACCTTTTGAACACATTTGAATATCTGAAAGAGTCAGCAAGACCATGTCCATATTTGACTACTGAACAAATTTCTATATTTCTATACATACTGATAGATTGATTCTGATCATTAGTTCAAGTATGACCTCTTGAACTTATTTCTGGCCAAAGAGTATTTGAAATTTTATTTTATGTGCATACACTTTTGATGCTTCATTAGCCAAATGGTAGTCCATATTTGACCTATTGAATTTATTTCTAGCCAAAGAGGTAAACTCAAACGTTAACTCAATCCATACTCGACTCTTTCAGATACTATATCCGCAGGACATTTTTCCATATTTGTGTTAGGGTTATACTAAACATATATCTGGATGTAGATTCCGTAAGCTTAAATTTTCTATACATACTCGTAGACTCCTTTTGATGTTTCATTAGCCGTATTTGGACTATAAAACATTTATGGCCAAAGAGTTCTCAAACATTAACTTTTTATGCATGCTCATTGACTCTTGATGTTTCATTATTAGTTTAAGTATGACTTTTTGAACATATTTATGGCCAAACAGTCTGTACTTTAACTTTATAAACATAAACTGAGAATAGTCCACATTTGAATTACTGAACACATTTCTGGACAAAGAGTATTTGAAATTTAATTTAATTTACATACACTCCTTTTGATGTTTCATTAGACAAACAGTAGCCCGTATTTGACCTATTTAAATTTTTATGTCAAACTTTTGCACTTGCAAACTTGAACTTTCTATAAAAACTCATTGACTCTTACAGATATTATATCTACCAGATAATTGTCCATTTTTAACTACTGAACATATCTGGCCTTAGATTCTCTGAACTCTAACCTTCTATACATACTAATAGACTACATCTGATGTTTAATAAGTAGTTCAAAGATGACATTTGAATTTATTATTGCCAAAGAGTCTTTGAACTTTACTATTATGTACATACTCATATACTTCTTTTTATGTTTTATTAGCCAGACAGAAGTCCATATTTGACCTATTGAACACATTTCTGGACAAAGAGTCCACGATATTGAACTTTCTATAATACTAATAGACTTCTTCTGATGTTTCATCAGTAATTCAAGAATGAACTTTTGAACTTATTTTTGGCCAAAGATTATTTGAACTTTAATTACAAACTTATAGACTTCTGATTTTTCACCAGTAGTTAAGCATGATTTTTTTTTTCTGATTTTTTTTTTATGGATTCCATAAGTTTGACCTTTCTATACATACTTATAGACTTCTTCTGAAACATCAAAAGGATTTTGTCTGGTCTATGAGTATGAATTTAAAGTTTGGAGAGATATGCAGAACTGGAGGTTGAACTCCCTCCTCTTACTCTAAAGATCATTAGGTTTGGTATTTGTCTATAAAAAAAAAGAGATTGATTTTGTCTGTCATTTTTTGTTATGTCTCGGAAAGTTTTTCAGTCATAAGTGCAGATGGTTTAAATCTAAACCTAACTTTAGCCAGTGAATGAATACGTTTAAGCTCTTGTGCAAATCTTTAAAATTGGTTAAAGACAAGAATGCCCTCAATGTTGATTTCTTTGTTAGACATGTTCAAATTAATTTAAAAGCTGCTTTTGTTTGTTTATCTAATTTTTTTATTTTATTTTTTTATGTTCAATAGGTCAAATACGCACTACTGTCTGGATAATGAAACATCAAAATGATTCTATGAGTATGAACAGAGAGTTCAAGTTCATAGAATCTACATCCAGAAATAGGTTCAGTAATGAGATATGGACAATTGTCTGGCTGGTGTAATATCTGATTGTATAGAAATTAAAAGTTTGAGAACGCTTTTGCCAAAATATGTTAAATAGTCAAATACGGACTACTGTCTGGCTAATAAAACATTAGAAGGAGTCTATAAGTATTTATACATAGTTAAAGTTCGAAGACTCCTTGGTGAGAAATATATTCAAAAAGTCATACTTGAAACTACTGATGAAACATCAAAAGGAGTCTATGAGTATGAATTTAAAGTTTGGAGAGATATGCAGAACTGGTTACAGTCTAGGGAGGTTGAACTCCTTCCTCTTACTCTAAAGATAATTAGGTTTGGTATTTGTCTGGAAAACAAAGAGATTGATTTTGTCTGTAATTTTTTGTTATGTCTCTGAAAGTTTTTCAGTCATAAGTGCAGATGGTTTAAATCTAAACCTAACTTTAGCCAGTGAATGAATGGGTTTAAACTCTTGTGCAAATCTTTAAAATTGGTTAAAGACAAGAATGCCCTCAAGTTGATTTTTTTGTTAGACATGTTCAAATTAATTTAAAAGCTGCTTTTGTTTGTTTATCTAATTTTTTTATTATTATTTTTTTATTTATTATTATTTACTATTAATATTATTATTATTATTATTAAATATTATTATTATTTTGTTATTTTGTGTCAGTTTGTTTTATTGTGATTTTTGGTTGTTACTAGCTATGCTCAACCTATGGCTGATCATAAGTTTTATTCAGTTATTTGATATTGTACCTTGTTTGTTGATCTGTTTGTAAGTTACAATAATTTAAAAAAAATGAAAAAGTATGAATTTAAGGTTAACGTTCAATGGCTAATTGGCAAATACGGACTACTGTCTGGTTAATAAAATATTAGAAGGAATCTATTAGTATTTATACATAGTTAAGGTTCGAAGACTCCTTGAGGAGAAATATATTAAAAAAGTCATACTTGAAACTACTGATGAAACATCAAAAGGATTCTACAACCCCAAATCAGAAAAAGTTGGGACAGTATGGAAAACGCAAATAAAAAACAAAAGAAGTGATTTCTAAATTTACTTTGACTTGTATTTCATTGCAGACAATATGAACACAAAATATTTCATGTTTTATCTGGTCAACTTCATGTCATTTGTAAATATGCATCCTTTCCTGTCATTCAGACCTGCAACACATTTAAAAAAAAGTTGGGACAGTAAAGCTTTTACCACTTTGTAATGTTGCCATTCCTTTTCACAACACTTAAAAGACGTTTAGGGACTGAAGACACCAAGTGATGAAGTGTTTCAGGTGTAATTTTGTCCCATTCTTCCTGCAAACAAGTCTTAAGGTGGGCAACAGTGCGCGGTCTTCGTTGTCGCATTTTGCGCTTCAAAATGCGCCACACATTCTCTATTGGAGACAGGTCGGGACTGCAGGCAGGCCAGTCAAGTACCCGTACCCTCTTCCTCCGCAGCCAGGACTTTGTAATGTGTGCAGAATGTGGTTTTGCATTGTCTTGTTGAAATATGCATGGACGTCCCTGGAAAAGATGTCTTCTTGAAGGCAGCATATTATGCTCCAAAATCTTTTCAGCATTAATGGTGCCTTCACAGAAGTGCAAGTTACCTTTGCCAAGGGCCGTACCATGACAGACCCTGGCTTTTGGACTTGTTGCTGGTAACAGTCTGGATGATTCTTTTCTTCTTTGGTCCGGAGCACACGGCGTCCATTCCTCACAAAAAATACCTGAAATACTGATTCATCTGACCACAGTACACGTTTCCACTGTGTGATGGTCCATCCCAGATGCCTCGGAGCCCAGAGAAGTCGACGGCGCTTCTGGACACTGTTAACATAGGGATTCCTTTTGGCACAGTACAGTTTTAACTGGCATTTGTGGATGTAACTACGTATTGTGGTACTTGACAAAGGTTTGCCAAAGTAGTCCTGAGCCCATGTGGTGATATCGCTTATAGATGAATGACGATTCTTGATGCAGTGCCGCCTGAGGGATCGGAGATCACGGTTGTTCAGCTTAGGCTTGCGCCCTTGTCCTTTACGCACTGAAATTCCTCCAGATTCCTTGAATCTTTTAATTATGTTATGCACTGTTGAATGTGAAATATCCAAATCTCTTCCTATCTTTCTTTGAGGAACATTGTTTTTAAACATTTCAATAATTTTCTCACGTATTTGTTGGCAAACTGGCGATCCTCGGCCCATCTTTGCTCCTAAAGGATTAGACCTTTCTTGGATGCTGCTTTTGTACCAAATCATAATTACAATCACCTGTTGACATCACATGTTTCAAATCACATAATTATTTAACCATTTTACCTCATTACTAGCCCTAAATTGCTCCTGTCCCAACTTTTTTTTAAACGTGTTGCAGGTCTGAATGACAGGAAAGGATGCATATTTACAAATGACATGAAGCTGACCAGACAAAACATTAAATATTTTGTGTTCATATTGTCTGCACTGAAATACAAGTCAAAGTAAATTTAGAAATCACTTCTTTTTTTTTTTATTTGCGTTTTCCATACTGTCCCAACTTTTTCTGATTTGGGGTTGTATGTGTATGAATAGAAAGTTAAAGTTAAAATAATCCACGTCTAGAAATATGTTCAGTATCAGATATGGACAATTGTCTGGCTGATGTAATATTTGAATTTATGTATCAATAGAAATGAAAATTTTGAGAATGCTTTTGTCAAAATATGTTTAGTAGTCAAATAGGAACTTTTGTCTGGCTAATGAAACATCAAAAGGAGTCTATGAGTATGAATATAAAGTTAAAGTTGACAATGACTAATTGGCTAGAAATATATTTTTAAAAAGTCATACTTGAATTAAAGTAACAAAAAATAATTGAATAGTTCAAATATGAATTACTCTCAGTCTGATAAAACATCAGAAGTAGTCTATTAGTATGTGTAGGAAGTTCAATATTGAGGACTCTTTGTCCAAAAATAAGTTCAATAAGTCAAATATGAACTGCTCCCAGTCTAATAAAACACTAGAAGGAGACTATAAGTATTTATACATAGTTAAAGTTCAAAGACTCCTTGGCGTGAAATATATTCAAAAAGTCAAATTTGAAACTACCGATGAAACATCAGAAGTATTCTATGAAAATGTATGGAAATTTCAATATTGAGGACGCTTTGTCCAAAATTATGTTCAATAGGTGAAAATACTTACTACTGTCTGGATAATGAAACATCAAAAGGATTCAATGAGTATGAACAGAGAGTTCAAGTTCATAGAATCTACATCCGGAAATAGGTTTAGTAATCAGATATGGACAATTGTCTGGCTGATGTAATATCTGAATTTATGTATCTATAGAAATGAAAAGTTTGAGATTGCTTTTGCCAAAATATGTTCAACAGTCAAATACGAACTACTGTCTGGCTAATGAAACATCAAAAGGAGTCTATGAGTATGAATATAAAGTTAAAGTTGACAATGAATAATTGGCTAGAAATATATTTTTAAAAAGTCATCCTTGAACTAAAGTAACCAATTATAAATTAAATATGTCAAATATGAATTACTCTCAGTCTGATAAAACATCAGAAGTAGTCTATTAGTATGTGTAGGAAGTTCAATATTGAGGACTCTTTGTCCAAAAATAAGTTCAATAAGTCAAATACGAACTGTCTGGCTAATGAAACATCAAAAGGAGTCTATGAGTATGAATTTCAAGTTCGGGGTAAACCCTAACTAACTTGCTAGCTAGTTAACCCTTGACCCTAACGTGCATTAAGCGAAAGCATACTTGCTGCACAACGAGTTTTTTTTGCAATGCAGTGCAAAATCACCTGTCTTTTTAATGCACGAGTTGTTTATGCAATGCAATGCATAAGAACTTTTCTCTTCATTGCACAACGAGATCTTTATGCAATGCAATGCAGCAGCACTTATCGCTTCAATGCATGAGTTATTGTATGCATTGCAAACGCACTAATCTCTTCAATGCATGAGTTATTGTATGCATTGCAATGCATAAGCACTTTTCTCTTCATTGCACAACGAGATCTTTATGCAATGCAATGCAAATGCACTAATCTCTTCAATGCACAATGAGTTCTAATGCATTGTAATGCAAAATCACTTATTTCTTTAATGCACATGTTCTTATATGCATTGCAATGCAACAGCATTAATCTTTTAAATGCACGAGTTCTTTATGCAATGCAATGCAGAAGCACTTATCGCTTCAATGCATGAGTTATTGTATGCATTGCAAACGCGCTAATATCTTCAATGCATGAGTTATTGTATGCATTGCAATGCATAAGCACTTTTCTCTTCATTGCACAACGAGATCTTTATGCAATGCAATGCAAATGCACTAATCTCTTCAATGCACAATGAGTTGTAATGCATTGTAATGCAACATCACTTATTTCTTCAATGTACAAGTTCTTATATGCATTGCAATCATCAGCACTAATCTCTTCAATGCACGAGTTCTTTATAACAATGCAATGCACTTAAATATTTAATGCACAACAAGTTATATGCATTTCAATTTTACAGCACATCTTTTCAATGCACAATGACTTCTAATGCATTGTAATGCAACATAACTTATTTCTTCAATGCACAAGTTATTATATGCATTGCAGTGTAACGGCACTAATCTCTTCAATGCACGAGTTATTGTATGCATTGCAAACGCACCAATCTCTTCAATGAATGTGTTATTGTATGTTTTGCAATGCAAAAGCACTTTAATTGCACTTCTTTATGTAACGTGTAACGTCTTAGGGTCACATATATTATTAAATTAAATTTAGCTCATAGGGAATAATGGGTATTAATATTTAGGGATTTATGATTAATCATAACGGGTTATAATTGAATCACAAATCTCCAAAATCACCCAAAAAGGGAATACCTAACAGGTATTTATGCAATACATATATATCTATATGGTTAACAACAATTTATTGCAATCAACTCTGGATATATATCTATATTAAATAATCACAGAATAGCCTCTAAGGAATTGATTCCTCTACTCCGTTCGGTTTAACGAACGAGCAGTACAATACTTATCAACTTGGTCTTCAACCCATTTTCGGGAAGTTTATCCCTCTGGCCACAAAGGACAAACTTTCCGAGTTATGGTATTAATTAAAGCATTCAATGATACTTATAAGAGCTCGTAGCTTAGATCTGACATTAAAGGGACTCATGTTTTGTGAGCAGCAACAATGACAATTAAAACGTGGATACAATGGTTTTAATAGTGATAGCTACTACGATTACATACGACTACATAAAGGATACATGTATATACAGAATAAAAGAGGGTAAAGAGGGAGGATGAGGAGAGAGAGGAGGAAGAGTGAGGAAGAGGAGAGGGAAGGAGAGTGAAGAAGGGCATGGTTCGGTCAGACATTTCCAAATCAAAACCGCGAGAGCCAGCAACGAACAATTATCACCATAATAGGGGTACAATCTTAAACGCATCTAAATTTCGATAGAATTGATACTTGCATGGTTTCTTTGTGTTGTGTAAGCAAGATGCCTGCGTTGTGTTTCTCAGAGTGTTCATGCGCTGAAGCTCTCCCTCCGTTCGGTCCTTCCGGGGTCGGTCCGCGGGAGATTTAACGGCGTGTAGGAGCGGTTGTCTTGTGATGTGATGTGTGCGCCCGGATGGAGCGCGCCGGTGTTGCGTCATCTTCAAAGGGGCGATCAGCTTGGCCAGGCCGAGCGGCTCGGCCCGAAGCCCCGCGAGCCGCGCTGGCGTGATGGAAGGGAAGTTTTGTCTCGTCTGAGTCCTTGCAAATTTTACTGAGCCGCGTGGTTGCTTCAAATCCATAGAGGAAGTTGCACATGGCATGCAGAGTTTTGGCCTTCTGCTCCAGGGCCTTGTGAGGCCTTTGGCTCGGTGTTTGTGGAGGTCTGCCATGTGGGCACCCTGCTGGGTGAGAGCCACCCCAAACACAGCTTGTGGTGTCCGTGCTAGCAGGAGAAGAAGAGAGGGAGGATCTCTGCGAGCTCTCTTTTTAAGGTCGAAAATAGTCCCACCCTCTGGAGGCAGGCTTGACCAATGAGATTGTTGGGATTTCCAAGCGGGAAATTCCTCGGGAGAATTTTATTGCTCTTTGTTCCAAAGCCTGAAATCGATGAGTCTGTGCTCAGGTATACTCTAATTAATGCAACAAACACATATTGCTTCGTACAAGGACATGACATACGTGGAAGTGTAAGTTATGAAGTGTGCATTAATTTGATAGGAGACATGACATATATGAGGTTACATGGAATAGTAAGTCGTTCACGGGACATGGATACATAGGGAATGCAATGATAGGGAACACATTACAAGAGAGTTATATGTGTACATACAATGTCCTGGGGTGCATGTTCATTTATAGACGATGGGTCTATAACTTGAGGCCACAATGTGTGTTTTACAGGCTTTGTGTCTTTAGTTGGGAACTTTCCATGTGGCCACATTCTTTTTGGGGGCCATAAAAAACCTTATCAGCTGGTTTCCCTGGTAACGGAGGATCCTTCTTTGTTGTGTTGGGGGGAAGGTCTGTTATTCAACCCAAAGTATTTCAAACATATTTGTTAAATGTAACAGGCAATTAAGTGTCTGAATCGCCTCAATCACTACAAACGCAATGCAAAAGCACATCTTTAATTGCACGACAACAAGTTATTGTATGAATTGTAATGCAAAAGCACTTATCTCTTAAATACACCTCTTTATGCAATGCAATGCAAAAGCTGTACAAGTTATTTATGCAATGCAATGCACTCATATATTTAATGCACAAGCTATTGCATTGCAATGCAACAGCACTTATATCTTTAATGCACTTTTTATGCAACGCAATGCAAAAGCACTTATCTTTTAATGCACAGAGTTACTAATGCACAAAATGTTATTGAATGCAATGCAAATGCACTAATCTCTTCAGTGCACAATGAGATCTAATGCATTGTAATACAACATCACTTATTTCTTCAATGCACAAGTTCTTATATGCATTGCAATACAAATGATATCTTTATGCAATGCAGCAGCACTTATCGCTTCAATGCATGAGTTATTGTATGCAATGCAAACGCACTAATCTCTTCAGTGCACGAGTTCTTTATGCAAAGCAATGCAAACGCACTAATCTCTCAATGCATGAGTTATTGTATGCAATGCAAATGCACTAATCTCTTCAATGCACAATGAGTTCTAATGCATTGTAATGCAAAATCAATTATTCTTTAATGCATAAGTTCTTATATGCATTGCAATGCAACAGCACTTATCTCTTCAATGCACGAGTTCTTTCTGCAAAGCAATGCAAAAGCACTTATCTCTTCAATGCACAACGAGATCTTTCAACAAGTCCTCCAACTCATACGACCACTAAGATCGTTTGCACCATCCCTTGAATACGACCCACTGGAGCGTTTCCTAAATTAGCGCCCCTAGCGGCAGTAGGATATGACACAGAAACGTTTGACTGATGCATTGTGGATTTTTCTCATCTTCGCGGCAATCGAGGCTAATTCAGGTATGTTATCAGTGAAATTTTATCATGTAAAAATGTGAGAACAAAACAACATGTAGTCAGGGTGCTTTGTGTGGCAACTAAGGTGAACTAGTAACTTTACTATTGGTAGTGAATTTACTTTGGAATAAGGATAGGACATTATAAATTACCCAGAAGTAAATTGAAACTTAAGCCAGCGTGAACATCATAACTGCTCAGTGACATTAACTTAATAAGCACAGTATTGGCCTAGCCCATGAATCTGTCATTTAACTAGAATAAATGTATGCATACCAAAACAAATCAAAACGGACGCGATTTTCCCCATTATTTTAACTGTCACGACAGATTTTTCCCATAGTTTGACGTCAAATAAATTAAGAAGACCACATCAGCATTGTAAAGTTACTATTTAGTGTGGTATTTTTTGGGAATTGGAAAAGTGGCGGGTAAGGGATCGTGTAAAAAGTTCACACATTTTTTTCAAACGAACATGTGTCCAGATTTCTTCTTCTGACTCGTTATATCATGTAAAAACTATTATTAAAATATTTCAGATGCAAATTACATTACATTTAATTCCTATTTAGATTGACGCATATTTCATATCGTTTTGAAGATAACATTTTCCAGAAATAGCCAATAATGGACATTTTCCAATAACCGCAATAAACCCTTACGAAAATTAACCATGATTTTACTACATATAAAACCATGGTTATTATAGTTAAACAATGGTAACCAGAAATAAACTATGGCTTTACTATAGCCATAGTTTAACCATGATATTTGTGGTAAAACTGTGGTTATATAAATGTTAATCAATTAGCCAAAAACAAAACAAAAAATTCATTTTCATAAGGGAATAAATACAGTGAATTTAATAATAATAATACACATTAAAATGTAAAAATAAATATTGTGAAACCTGTTCATTCAAATAAAGTAATTGTTTTTTAGTTAAATAATTGAATTATGTATAATATTAAATATAATTGAATATTAAGTTTACATATTTTAAAAGTATATATTGTTCCTTTGTGTAGTCTGTATTTTTATTTTTATTCTGATTCTAATTCCTATGTACAGGTGCAAACCCAGCAACAACACAGACGAAGGGTAGAAGACAAAGAACACAGGTGATTAACCTAGGAATATTGTTTATAATATATATTTTTATCCTCTTATACATAATCATACATCACATGTTATAGTTACCTCTATAGTTTTGTATAATGTCACACGTTTTGATAGAATATTTAGACATTGATTGATTCTTAAGCGTTACCTACAGCCAGGATCCATGGATAAATATATACATAGATGCCTCATTAGAGGTTGTTTCTATGGGCTGCCATAGCAAGTCATCCGCCATATTGGAACAGTCAAAGCAGGTCTGTGAACATTCAAGAGAAAGTTGACTAAGCGTCTGCAATCGTAGTTAGATGCATATATGAATATTTATATCTGCAATAGACTTATGTGTGAAAATGTCTTCTACATCATCTGTTATTCAGTTTGCATATAAGGGCCATAAAGAGTTCATATGCAGTAAGACTCTTAAAAAAAAACATTCTGCGATTTGTAAATTCTGTGGTAGGCCTACATCAATTACCGAAGCAAAGGGAACAACTTCCAATTTCCATCGACATGTGGAGCGAAAGCACAAAGAAAGGTAAGATTATGAACTAATAATTTCTTTATATGCATAAAATCTCAGCATTTTGATAGCTAATGCTTAGTAGTTACTAGTTCGTTGTAGAAGTCTGTAAATGACCGCGCTCGTGCTCTCGCTTCTATTTTACGTGGTGTCCACCTGGCATCCGCCTGTATAGTGATCGCCGTTTCCAGAAAGTCACATTGCTGCTACATTATTTGTCTCAACGGTGTTATTTTAATATATTTACTGTTTACAAAGTAGGACAATAGTGTCACAGAGAAATCCAAACATTGTTTAATTAATAATAAAATGAGCATCTCCCACAAAAATGTCTAGCAGAAGAACGCCCGCCCTCTTCCCCTCCGGCACGTTCACACTTTTGCATTAAAAAGACAGCAATTTTTCTGCCGTCACTCTTTTGCACACGCTCCGTAACTAAAAAGTTAATACAATTGAGTTCTAATATTGTTTGTGGATTTTCCATAGTTTAAGCTTAAACACTGGTTTATTAAAAAGGTTTTTGACTAGTGTGTAGATTTTATCTTTACCCCACATTAAAATGTACCACCCAGTAAAATTGAAGTATTCGATTATCCGCTGTAGTGATGTCCGGTTCGCGAACGAATCGTTCTTTTGAACCGGTTCTTTTTAGTGAACCGGTCGAACCAGTTCACCAAATCGGACTGAATCGTTCTAAACAGTTCGCATCTCTAGTAAGCACTAATCCACAAATTTATAAAATTAATCACTTTTTGACGTGTCTGACTGTCCCTCTGACTCGAAATAAACCAACATCCTGGAGTTATTCAGTTACTCCAACAGTACACTAACCTATTATAAGAGAGAACTGATGATGATTGATGTCAGCGAGCAGCAGCTGATGATACTGAGCATGCGCAGCGCACACGAACGAGCGTCACAGTTCTCGTTCTCGAGTTAAGAATCGGTTGCAGCGGTTTTCGGATCAGCAGTACACTGAATCGAGAACGTACGCAGACCGGTCTGTCACAGTTCTCGTTCTCGAGTCAAGAATCGGTTGCAACCGGTTGCAGCGGTTTTCGGATCACCAGTACACTGAATCGAGAACGTACGCAGACCGGTCTGTCACAGTTCTCGTTCTCGAGTTAAGAATCGGTTGCAGCGGTTTTCGGATCAGCAGTACACTGAATCGAGAACTGTTTATTTCGGACATGTCCGATTTGAGAACCCATGAACTGATACTGACTGAGCATGCGTGTGATTCTTCAAGAGAACGAAAAGCAAGTTTTGTTGAACATCGAGACGTGTTATAATATAAAACATTGTGGAAATATGTTTTCATCATTTCAAGTTCATTACTGTCTTATCACTGTATGAGCATGTGATTGACTATTTATGATTGAAGTATTTATTTATTTAAAAGATTAATGTTTACGTGTAATTACAGTTTATGAGGACACATTCACAAATTGGGTTAGTATTAAATAAACAAAGTTTTAATAAAAAAATATTAAAGTGTTCAAATAATACACACATTTTAAAAAGAACAATTGCTGGAAAAGTGCACTTACACACTGTAATTGTCTTACACACTATATTTAACAGGTATTGCCTGTTTTTAAAAAACTTTTAAAAAAGTTATTGTGCTTTATCAAAAATTATAAATAATAATAATAGCAAAAACAAAATGCAAAGGCAGTTTAAGAGGTTAAGTTACCATATGCAGCTTGACCGTCTCTTATAATAGGTTTGAATTCAGAAAAACACTCTGCCTAACTTTGTTAGGACTCCATTGTATTTAATTTGTAAACAAGGTGATATAAAGATAAAAATGACGTAGCCTAATCAAACTACAGCAAAGGTGAAGCAAGCGACTCCTTTTGAATCGCTCTGGCGGTTCTCGAATCTCAATTTCGTTCTCGTTCTCGAGTCAAGAATCGGTTGCAGCGGTTTTCGGATCAGCAGTACACTGAATCGAGAACTGTTTATTTCGGACATGTCCGATTGAACCGATGAGATGATGATACTGAGCCTGCGTCGAGCGACTGACTGACTGCACAGCGAGTCTCTCTGAGTCTGAACCGAACGAACATCAGCTGATATGAGCGTGTCTGTGAAACGACTCCGACATGAATGAGGTGAACATTTGGCGAACCGTATTTATTTAATTACAAAAACATAGTAAGTGGATCATGGTTTCTGCACTGATGAAGACTGATTTATTGATTTTATAAATGTAAAGATTGTTTGCATCACTGCATGTGTTTGGATGCTTTAGATGTAAAACTTTGGATTATGATGATTATGATTATCAGATTATGATTATATTTTTATCTGACTGATGTTATAATTACTGACTTTATATATTTTAATGTGTAAAGTGTGTTTATCCAACCCGCAATAGACTTGACGTAATGACGTCATCGCGAAATGACGTCATTACGTTTGAGCGTAAAAGAACTGGTGAACCGGTTTTTTGATCCGGTTCATTGAAACGAACTGTCCGAAAGAACCGGTTCGCGGAAAAGAACCGAACTTCCCATCACTAATCCGCTGCTGTTACACAAAGTGATGATGAGAATGTGGCTCTAAAACACAGAGTGACTGCACACACAGAGCCCTTACAGTGAACAACAGGCGTGACCATACTGCAAATATAGCCTATATTTCTCTCTATTATTTTTATTGTATTATTGATTTAAATCTTGAAAGAGAAATTATATTTTTTTTGGTGCTCATCATATTTGCATGTACATGACAGCGTAATATTTGATTATTTATTATTAATATTAATATTACGATAATTAGCCACATTTTAGCTCAGAATAAACAGACATTCATGCAAAGTGCTCCCTGCTCCGTTATGTTTCCTTCAGTTCAAAACTTTAAACTTAGCAATAAAATAGCACAGTCAAATGAGTATGATCTACATTAATACTTTTTAAACATAATGACATACCCAAAGCTCTTTTGATATAAATATGGCTGATTAACAATATCTGTATGTAAATTGTTAATTCTGTTTAATAAATGGATAATACTGTTTTTTCTTTCTTTTAAGGCTTACTGAGTACAAGAGAGGCTTGCATGCAGCAGAATCTAACAGAAGTGCACCAAAAGTGCAAAGTATAAAATCATCATTTTGCACTGCTCCTCTGCATTACAGTCCTGACTCTGGTCGCCAAAGAGCTATCAGTCAAGCAATCGTCAATGACTTGATAATTGGTTGTAACTTGCCTTTATCAATAATTGAGAATGAACACTTCCGCCACTTTCTTCACACACTGGATATGAAAAGTATGTGCCCATTTCAAGAACGACACTTGCTGAGAAATGTATTCCAGATTTAGTTGGAAAGGTTAAGATGCATATTTGTGAAACATTGAAGAAACACAACTGTTGATATATGGTCAGACCGAACTTTGCGCTCATTTCTTGGAATTACTGCACATGTTTGCAATACTAGTGAGGAGGATTTTTACAAGCTGGACTCATTTCTTTTAGATTGTAGACATTTTCCAAGTAGACACACTGGTGAAAACATTTCAATGACATAACAGAGGAGTACAGGGATTACAAGCAAGATTGATTACATCATAACAGATAACGCTGCAAACATGAAATGTGCCTTTAAAGTGAAGTTACCTCAGCAAACTGTTGACCCTGCAGATGACAATGAGGAAGAAATGGACAGATTGGATGATGATGAGCTGTGGGAGGATTTAGACAACCACCAGGAAACCATGTTAGACATGGCCAGGTCAAGACAGCGATTGTCATTCTTTGCCCACTCTCTTCAGCTGGTGATTGGTGATGGGCTGAAGGAAGCCAAATGCATATCCCTGGCCGTAGCAAAAGCATCTAAGGTCACTTCTCTACTGCATAGCAGCACTACATTCAAGAGCCGCTTCGAAGCTACTTTTGGCAGTGGGAAGTCAATACCAGTGGTGAATGTTACACGCTGGAATTCAACATTCAAGCAGGTGCAGGCCATCACAAGTCTTGACTACAAAAATCTGGCAGAGGTCTGTGGTAAAGATTTTGAAAATGTGGTGTTTACACTCCGTGAATGGAACCAACTTCAAGAGCTGAGTTCAATTCTTGGACCATTTTCAGAAGCATCTGACCTAACAAAAGGTGAAAAGTCTGTGACCATAAGCATGGTGGTTCCTACTGTGTTAGACCTAAACACACATCTTCTGAAAGTGGGTGAGACAAGAAGCCAGTGCCAGCCTTTAATTAAGGCCCTTCACACCTCTCTACAAAGAAGATTTTCAGGAATATTTGTGAAGGCTAAAATGGCCAGAGACCGAGAGTGTGAAGCACCCATGCCTTTTTACCAAGATGTGTACTTTCTTTCTGCAATGCTTGATCCACAATTTGGTCTGAACTGGATTGACTTGAATGTTACCAACAGTGATGCTTCATCACTAAAGAAGTTCAGAGAAGATGTAAAGAGGACTCTGACAAGTTAGTATTTTTCCCCATTCCACTATTTTAATTCCACAACATTATTAATTATTAATGTAATACAATAATATATCATTATTTTGTGAATGTTTTCTACACAATCATCCTTACAAAAGTAAAGATAATTCTGTACAAATATAGCCTCGGTATTTTAATACTGACTGTGTAAGGCCACATCAAAGGTTAAAATCATAGTGAAATGAATTGGTGTTATGCTCTTAAATTCATTATTAGATTGAGACTTTAGTCTGAATTTCATAAACAGGGTCACAACAAATGGATTGTAATATCTTAATTACCATTAAATACAATATGAGAGTTTAAAAAAAAATGTTTTTCTTAATGATGACCTTAAAACTCACCCTAATAATAATGCAATTTTGTATTATGCTGTTTTTAAGATACCTTGATCTCAGCTGTAGAGAGTGTGGCAGATTGTGAAGAAGCTACTCAGCAGACGAATGCAGATTATTCTTCATCAAATAATTCTCCACCACCAACCAAACTGCCACGGCTAGTTGCCCGCTACAAAGCCCACAAAAGCCAGCGCAACCTTTCGGTGGATGCCAGTATCACTGATCAGATAAGTAAATACTTCAGTGACATTCAGGATCCATGTAGTGACACAGCACTTGTCTTCTGGTCTAAAAACAAGGACAGATATCCCCAACTGCATGCGCTAACAGTGAAACTTTTGTCAGTCCCCGCTTCCTCTGCACCAGTAGAGAGAATTTTTAGTCGGGGTGGATTAATCATGAGACCACATTGTGCTCGGTTGGGAAGCTGGATGCTCTCCTCACTTATATTTTTGAAAAGTAATTATGCCCATCTGTAATCTTCACAACTTCTTAAAGTGCACATAATTAAAGTCATTGTAAGGATATTAGCACTCATGTTAAGCTTAAAGGTCAAAGTTATGTAAAAGTTATGTTACAGTTGAACATGTACAGTTATAGTGGTACAGTAATGTTACTTGTACTAAAAAGTTATGTGGACTTACAGTATAGAGTGGTATTGTAATGTTATGTGTACTAGAAATTGATGTGGGCGTATATAGTGGTACAACAATGTTTTGTGGACAAGAGCACTTAAACTTAAGGTTAAAAGTTGTTACAGCTGAAAATATACAGGTATAGTGGTACAGTAATGTTATGTGTACTAGACATGTTATGAGGATGTATATAGTGGTACAACAATGTTTTGTGGACAAGAGCACTTGTCACTTGCCAGTATTAAGTCATAATTGTAATAAAAATACCATTACACCACCTACTATGTGGTCTTTTTACCCGTAATATTTTTAAACCAATATCACTCTAAGTAAATAAAACACTGTGTACATGCCATGGTATATGTACTGTTTGAGTATGTGCTAATTTTATTGTTTCCACCAAACATTTGACATATTCTTGAAGATTTCTTTAGGTCTTGCCTTATGTGGACTTGGACTTGTCTTGGGCTCTCTCTGGTCTCGGTCTCGACTCTGACCCGACCCTCTCTGAACTCTGACTCGACTCGGACTCAACCCTCTCTGAACTCGGACTCGACCCTCTCTGAAATCGGACTCGACTCGGACTCGAATGAGCTGGTCTCGACTACAACACTGGCTAGTGCATCTCCATTTCTAAAATCAGTCCCAGTCACTTCCAGTAACTGTTCTAAAGTGAAAATTCCACTAGAAATTAGTGACCTGTTAAGACCTGGAATGCAAGCACTTGTAGACACATCCATCCGTGATCCAAAAACCAAAGGCTCTTTTAAAAGCCAATGAAGGGAAGGCGACAAGTCTTTTGTAAAATTAAAAAGACTCCAAACTTTAAACAAGTTCCTGTAAAACACGGGCAAAGTAGACAGATTCATTTTTCCAGGGTCCATTAAAAAAAGTGTTTTGTCCAGTCCCAAATTTTCCAATTTACGCAAAATAACAAAGGCAGCAGCTCTACATTTACACTCAGTAGGACAGAATAACAACCTCTGAACAAAGAGTAACCGGAAAGTTGCCAGTCTGCTCTGTAAATGCACTAAACCCTGACCACCCTCTTCTTTTGGTAAAAATAAAATGCTTTGCGGTACCCAGTGCATTTTGTCCCAGAAAAAAATCAACCAACAGAGCTTGTATCTTTGTGAGTAGTTGTAGAGGAGGGTCAACACAATTAAATTTGTGCCATAGAGAGGAAGCAATTCGATTGTTAATTATTAAAATGCACCCTCTATAGGATACCATTGGCAACAAAACCTTCCATCTGTTCAGACGCCCTTTTACTTTCTCCAAGACTCCTTCCCAGTTTCTTTGCATTGTTGCCTCATCCCCCAAAAACACACCTAAATATTTAAAACCTGTTTTTCCCCAGTTTAAACCTTCAGGCAGTTTTGGCCTCTCATTTGACCCATTACCCAAAAATAAAGCTTCACTTTTACCCCAGTTTACACTTGCAGAAGAAAGATTTTTGAAACTTGTAAGTATATTTGACAGAGCCTGTACATCGTCTTTGTCCATTAACCATCACTACAACATCGTCAGCATATGCTGACAAAATTATTCTACCCTCATTAATCGGTAAAGTAAAACCTTGCAATTTTTTCCTTATCTGATTAAGTAGGGGTTCTATCGCCAATGAATACAGCATACCAGACAACGAGCATCCTTGCCTTATTCCTCTACAAACACTAAAAGGAGCACACAAATTGCCATTCACTTTAAGCAAACTCTGTGCCCCACTATAGAGAACTTTAATAAAATTAGTGAAAGTCTGACTAAAACCAAAAGCAGTAGCAGTGTTCAACTCGATCGAAAGCCTTCTCCTGATCTAGAGAGATTAGGCTGCAATCCAAATTGAAAATCCTGGAAATCTCGAAAACATCACGAATCAGGGATATATTGTCAAAAATGGATCTACCAGGGACGCAATACGTCTGATCAGGATGGATGACTCCGTCTATTACCCCCGACAACCTATTAGCTAAAGTTTTGGAAAGCAGCTTGAATTCACTGCAGAGCAATGAAACAGGTCGCCAGCACTTTATCTCTGTTAAATCGCCTTTTTTTGGCAGGAGGGTTAGCACTGCTCTACGGCAGCTTAAGGGCAATTGACCGTCTTTCAAACTCTCGTTTAGTACATCTAGCAGATCACTGCACAGTACTGACCAGAAGCACTTAAAAAAGTCGACTGGTAAACCGTCAATTCCCTGGGCTTTTCCAACCTCCATTCCTTGGAGGGCCTTATAAACCTCTCCCATGCTCAAAGCGTTTGAGATCTCAGTGTTTGCTTCCTGTAACAATTGGGGTAAATTATCGAAGAAATCGCTATTTTCTTTAACATTAGCCCCAAGCTCATTCTTATATAACTTTTCATAAAACGAATTTGCTCTTTTTCGAATCTCAGCAGGGTCAGTCAGTAAAACTCCAGTCTCAGAACGTAAGACATGCATTATCCTGCTCTGCCCATTTTTAATCTCCAAATTAAAGAAGAATTTAGACGGAGCATCCATTTGATTCAAATTTTGAAACCTCGACCTGATCAGAGCCCCTTGCGTTTTGAGACCCAGTAACTCAGCTAACTGATTTTTCTTTCTACACAAAGAATCCAAATAGCAATGATCGCCAGTTAGTTCCGCCAATTCTTGAAGTTTTAAAATCTCGATCTCCAGGATATTCATATTTGAATTAAACTCTTTTGTGACATTTTGAGTGTATTGTATGCAAAATTGTTTTATTTGGACTTTCCAGAAATCCCACCACTGCCGCAAAGAGTTAAAAGAGCTTTTTGCATTTCTTAAGTCAGACCAAAAAACTTTAAACATTTCCTTAAAGTATTTGTCACTTAACAGACTATTATTGAACTGCCAATAAGCACTTTTTGGTTTAAAAGGATTAACCACCACATTGCATTGTACCATACTGTGATCAGAAAAACCTATGGGAGTGATCATGCATTTCTTCACAATATTGCATTGATGTTTAAAAAAATAAACCCCATCAAGTCTGGCAAGGGAAATAACATTGTCTCTGACATGAGTCCATGTATATTGCCTTTGTAACCCACTCAATTGTCTCCAAATGTCACATAACTCATGTGTTTTTAAAAGTTGAATTAAGCGATTCCGAGAGGGCATATGAGGTTCAATATGATTTCTGTCCAAGTTGGACGCCGTTAAATCTCCACCCAAGACAAGATAGTCATTCTCATTACATTCTTGTAAAGCAGAACACAGTGAATTTAAAAATATCATTCTCTCCACACAAGCTGTGGGACTATACACACAAATGAAAACAAAAGACATTTTGTCAAAATTAGCTCTAACTTTTAGCATTCTGCCCTTAATTATTTCATCCACCTGGTATGTATCTGGAGTGAAGTTTTTTGAGAAAAGAAATGCCACACCACCACTAAGTGAGGTATTGTGGCTCAGGATGGACAGCCCATCCCACTCTCTTGCCCAATCAGCATCATTCTTAATATCACTGTGTTTCTTGCAGCATTGTGATGTCAACTCTCCTTTGTTTCAGTAACTCGAAAATTGTAGCTCTTTTCCTCATATCTCTTGCTCCGTTAACATTAATAGTAGCAATGTTAACCTCACACATGAAAGATATAAGGAGAAGTATCATCAAATTGAAGATAACCATCACATTTAACAAATCTCTTTTAAAACTTTCCGTCTCCATCTTCAGCAATGTCAGAAGTGATTTTCCTCACTATCTTCTTTAGTCGGTACACTTCTTTGTTTGTAAACAGTCCCTCTGACATAAACATCCTTGCTTTGTCCACAAATTGTTTATAATCAGGGAAAAATTGTTCAACACATACCCCTCTCTTATTTTTAGTAGCTCTCAAAAAGAGTCTGATATCATCTGCTTCATAAGTGTTCTGAAAATCAGTTTGAGAAAAACTTACGCTCGAGTCAGAGGACTCGCTGCCACTTTCCATACCATCCTCAGCACTCGTATCATCCACATCTGCCTTCTTTGCTCTAACAACTTGAGAATCACCCGTTTTTTTCCTTTTCATTGGGATTTTAAAGCTTGTCTGTTCCGTCTCCATTTCTAGTCTATCACCGATCGGTATCCTCGCCTGTGAAGCTGAAAACTCACTGTTGTCTTCTCTAGCACATACTTCTGTGTCAAATAAAGTATCCGCAGCTCCAGTTGCGCTCTTCGTTCCTTCGGTTGCCAAAACCTCTGCGCTTTCATTCGGCGGTTCCTCAATCACTCTCTTATCCGTCGTGTCCGTCTCCATCACTGCTGGGTTTATCGTCTCGGCCTGAGCCACCTCACCATCGGCGGCCGTCAAATTGTTTGTCTTTATTTGGACAAGCACAAACTAGATGCCCCACTTCTCCACATTTAAAGCACTTCATTTTTTCCGTTGTGGCGTAGATTACATATTCATATTCATCCACCTTTAAATGCAAAGATAATTCCAATTCCTCTTCTTCCTTAAGGATCATGTAGACAAACCGTCTAAACGAGATTACATGTTTTAGCAAGGGTGAGTTACATCCGATTGGTATCATTTTGATAGGTATCCATATCGAGAAAGTATTCTTACTAATGTCTCGTCACTTATAAAAGGCGGTATGTTAGAAAGAAGTACTTTTTTCGAAGGCATGGAGAGAGGGAGGACAGGAGGAAAAAGTCCGTCAATGGTTAGTCCAGTCTCGACCAAGGCATTAGCTTTCTCGACAGAACTGAGGAAGATTACCGTTGCACTATTCATCTTGGAGGCTGACAGAATATGTTCATGTCCAACAATTTCTCCGACTGCCAAACAGCAGTCTTCCACACTCACTGCGGCCGCTATTTTTATTCCATGGCGCCGCGTGAGTTTGTTCAAAAACTGTGACCATGGGGCCGCCATGCTGTCCACCGTGGAAAAAAACACGGCAGCACGCGGCCCACACGGAAATGAACCGAAAAAAAAACTACTTAAAAAACAATAAAACAAAAAAAACCTTAAGGTATAATAAAGAAAAAGAAAAAAGCACCCACAAACTCTAACCACGCTCGCACCAGAGAGAGAGAGAGAGAGAGAGAGAGCGAGAGAGCGAGAGAGCGAGAGAGCGAGAGAGCGAGAGAGCGAGAGAGCGAGAGAGAGAGAGAGAGAGAGAGAGAGAGAGAGAGAGAGAGAGAGAGAGAGAGAGAGAGAGAGAGAGAGAGAGAGCGAGAGCGAGAGCGAGAGCGAGAGCGAGAGAGAGAGAGAGAGAGAGAGAGAGAGAGAGAGAGAGGTTACAATGGCAGCAGGCAGCAAAAATATAATCTCCTGATATCAGCATCAATTTATCAGAGAATGTTTTTTATGACTCAAATGACTTTATGACTTTTTATGATAATGCTGTCTGACTACAGTGGACCAGAAGACAACAGTCTGGTGTATCCTGCTCTTCTTCACTGAACACTCATCAGTCTGGCACACCATCCTCTGCTCTGCCATGACATGCAGAAGGAAAAAAGGCATCAGCAAAGGCAGACAACTCACTCTGGAAGGAGACAATGACACAAAGCTGACTGTGAACCTTTATCACAATGGTACAGTCATGGTCCAGGGACCAGAAACCAGCCTTAATGAATTCCATAGGAACTTTAAAACCCATAAATTAGAGGTTCAGAAGATTAAGAAAGATCCTGAAGTGAAGAGAGAAACACAGAGGACGGACTCTGCAACACAATGGGCACCAACATGCACCCCAGCCTAAGAACTCCTCTATCAGAGAGACACATCAGAACTCCTGCATCTCCCAAGATAAAAGCCTTGCGAGACAACATCGCTGAACTGGAGCAGGACTTCTTCCTGTTTAAAGAGGAAACTACCAACAACCTACACCATGAACCTGACCAGCCATGACAGCATTCAACAACTACAACAGCTCTGCTCTGCTGTCAGACATCTGGAGGAGGGCAATCAGGAGCTGCAACAGGAGCTGAGGAGGGTGAGAGAGGAACTGGTTAGAAGAGAACAACACAGCCACACACTGGAGAGACTGCTGGGGGATACCAGAAACCAGCTACATACAAAACAACATCAGCAGTGTGTCAGCACGCAAACACACAGCACCTCCTCTCCTGAACGCATACCAAACTCACCTCAACATCAGAAGAGTGTTAGCACACAACCTCAGAGCTCCTTCATCCCTGCAACCCGTCAGTCTCCTCAAGCCCCACAGAGCCTCAAGAGGAAAGAGAACCGCAGCACCACACAGAGTCATCCACCATCTACAACAGCATCACCCCCGAGTACCAGCAGAGAACAGAAGAGTGAAGACAACACCGTCATCCTCTGTGACTCCAACGGCCACCATCTTGACCACAGACGACCGAGGGAGATCTGTGAAGAAGCTCTGGTGTCCCACCTCACACTCTGCTATGAGACTGCTGCGAGAGGGTGTACTGGGTGTACTATCACACATCATTCTTCACACCGGAATGAACAACCTCAGTGCTAGAAGGACTGACATCCTTAAAGACCTGTCCAATGTGGTGAAAACCCCCAGGAGGATCTACCCCAGAGCCAAGGTCATCATCTCAACCCTTCTACCTCGCAGAGAGGTAGATCATCAACACCATCAATGCGGAGATAGCTAGAGTCTGTGCTCCGATGCCGAATGTTCACATAGCCGACCATCAGCGCATCATCCACGAGCATCTGTATGACTACATCCACATCCTACAAGAGGGCATGAGACTGTTCGCGAAAACCATCAAGGACACAGCCCTGAAAAGTCCTCAGAAAACACATCCTGACCATGAGGAGGTCAGTCAGACAGACAGCTATGCCACTGTAGTGGCAGGACGAGGTAGAACAGACACCAGCGACCTCATCCAGATAAAATACATGCTGAAAATCATATGTGACAACCCGTTAGCTTAAGTAGTCAAGTACGATCATTATTTCCCTAATGATTTTATTTATTTATTATTCTTTTTTTATTTTATTTTTTACATTTGTAAAATTGATTCACTCACTATATTTCTATATATCATCAATATGACCTTTTTAATTGATTAATCTATATTTTAAGACATAATTTGGTCATGAATTCAAACATTGTTCTGGTAAATACGATATTCCTCAATGTCATCGTTTTAAAATAACAAGCTATAATATTCAAGGGATGTTCTCTTCAGCTTTTGGAGAGAAAATTACTAATCCTGATTTTGTTAATACTGTATATAATTATTTTACTTGAGACATGGAGACGTTTAGACTCAAAAACCCTCACTCCTTCAAACTACAGAGAGCGGTGTATACCCTCAATCAAACAGCCTAATGTTAAAAACGGAAGAGATTCAGGAGGAATTATAGTTTGGCTCAAAGACCATCTGTGGCATTATATTCACCCGTTAAAAAAAGGGAAAACGCATATTTGGATAAAACTTCAAAATGAGCTTTTGTGTTTAGATAAGGATCTGTACCTGTGTGCCACATCTATCCCCCCATATGAGTCTCCATATTATAATGAAGACATCTTACCAACCCTACAGTCAGAGATCATTTACTTTCAGTCTCTAGGATCAGTTCTGCTAATGGGGGATCTGAATGCTAGAACGGGGAAGGAAGTGGACCACATCAGCTCAGATGGAGACAAATATATAAATGGTTCACTTAATCAACAAAAACACGTCAGAATTACGACAACACAATTAACAGACATGGAAAACAAGTCCTGCAGCTCTGCAATAGCCTAGGTCTTTACATTGTTAATGGCAGAATAAAGGGTGATTCTCTGGGTTGATTTACCTACTGCACACATCTAGGAGGCAACACAGTAGATTACGCCATCACAGATCTAGACCAAAATAAAATCAATTATTTCACAGTGATGCCACAGCTACCTCTATCAGACCACAGTCACACAGTCCTCAGTCTGAACAGGGCACTGGATCTTCTGCCATCTTCAGATCAGAAGGTTAAACTGTATCCACTCCCCCCCAAATATATATGGAGTAAAGACAGTCCTGCCCTGTGTGAAGCCGTGCTTGACAGCACTCATGTTCAGAACATGATAGACTCATTTCTATTGACTTCATTTAGTGAAGAGAAGAAAACCACCAATTTAGCAACTGAACAGTTAACTGAAATATTTTCAACAGTGGTCAAAAAAGCCCTGAGAAAAAGAAAAAATTACAGATGCAAAAAAGAAATGGCTAATGCTGGCTGGTTTGATAAAGAATGCCAAAAAGTAAGAAAAGAATTACGGTCATTATCAAATAGAAAACATAGAGACTCGTCAAACCAACAAATACGAACCACATATCAGCAAACCCTCAAAATATACAAATCACTATTAATACAGAAAAAAAGCTGATCACATGAAAATAAAACTAAACAAGATCAAGGAGGCAGTCGATCAAAATTATTTTTGGGAATTATGGATCAATTTAGACAAATCCAAAAAAGCAATACACCTTCCCATCTATTACCCAAAAATCTGGACTGAATATTTTGGAAATCTCTATTCACCAACAGAACCGACCCTTACCCAAAATCATCTAACCTCCTAACTCCCTAACCTGGAACGCACTATAAAAGACCAGCTAGACCATTTAGACCAGCCCATAGCATTAAACGAACTGACAGACAAGATGAAATACCTAAAAAATAGAAAATCCTGTGGCGTGGATGGAATCTCTAATGAGATGCTGAAACACAGCAGCCCCGAACTGAAAGTTGCTATTGTGAAATTGTTCAACCTCTTATTAAAATCAGGACACTTTCCTGAGATATGAAAAGAAAATTTGATTACTCTAGTTTTTAAACAAGGCGAGAAGTACGACCCAAATAATTATAGGGACATTACAGTAAGCAGTAACCTGGGCAAACTGTTCTGCTCCATTATTAATGACAGATTAGTGCAGTTCATTCAGGAACAAAATTTTAAACAATTGTCAAATTGGATTTATGCCCAATCAGAGAACAAACCACACACTGATCCAAAAACATGTTCATCAAATAAAATAAAAAAAGGAAATGTTTGGCTGCTTCATTGATTTTAAAAAAGCCTTTGATTCAGTTTGGCATAACGGACTTTTTCTAAAACTTATCCAAAGTGGAATAGGAGGAAGGACGTATGATCTCATAAAAGATGTATATAACAGGAACAAGTGCTATGTCAAGATCAAGACAGACAGACTGATTATTTCAGTCAGAATAAAGGAGTCTCAGAAAAAACCTTGCCTTACTGACAAAAAATATCATTTTATAATCAGGGGAACACGTCTTAATCATGTCACACATTATAATTATTTGGGTCTTACGATCACTGCTTCTGGAAAATTTGAGATGGCAATAAAAGATCTGACCGATAAGGCACCCAGGGCTTATTACAGTATACGAAGATCACTGGCTGAAAATTTTCGATAGCATCAAGCCCATTCTTCTGTATGGCTGTGAAATCTGGGGCCCCAAATTTAAATTAGACTATAAATCTTGGGATAAAAACCCCACTGAAATGTTCCACCTCAAGTTCTGTAAGAACATCCTGGGACTTCACAGAAATGCCCCTAGTTTGGGCTGCAGGGCAGAACTAGGCAGATTCCCTCTCCTGTGTGAGATCCAGAAGAGAGCATTAAAGTTCTGGTTCCATCTCTCAGATACGCCGACAGATGCCTACCATCACTGCACTCTTACACACAGGGCAGGACACCCAGAGAGTGACCCCTTGCACTATTTAGTGGAAACACACCCTAAATTCAACAATTCAATCAAAACTATCAAAACTTAAAGAAATACAAAAAAGAACCCAGGAAGAATACATCAATAAATGGCAAATCAAAGTAGAACAAATAACAGAATAAAGAACGATTATTAATTGGCCCCTTACTTGATCCAAATTAGAGACTATCATCAGAGAAAACTCCAGACGAAGTATCGTTTGAGTGAGCACAGTCTGTGTGTGGAGACGGGCTGACACAAACAGAGCTGGAGAGCCAGAGAGCTCAGACTGTGTTCACACTGCCCTGATGGAGTCGTAGAGGATGATCTTGCTCTTCCTCATACAGTGCAGCAAATATTACAACATCAGAGAAACATATTTCAGCCAAATTGCACAAATTCTACCTGAATTCCATCAAGCAAGCCACATCAACAAATGCTGTTATATTTTAGGAGAAAAAGAGAAATGTATCCACTTGGCAGCTCAATTTGTGTCCTCCTGCCATATTATGAGGGACAAAGGCTGAACCCTCTTCCCCTTTTTATTTTATTTTGTTACTCTTTCCAGTCTCAACTCTGTGATTACCACTTGTTGAGTTATGTGATAACATATGTACAATATACATGAGAGAGTGAGCGCGCGAGAGAGAGAGAGACATTTTTTAACACTTTATTAAATACAAAAAAACTAAAACATTACAAAGTCATCATTAAATTATCCCAAAGTCTCAGCAAAGAACAACACATCATTCTCAACCCAACACAGCCAATTATCTATGCTCCAAATGCCTTTGAACTTTTCAACATCTTTCATAAATAGATAAAAAACAAAATCATGCCTTACTCTTGATTTTATAAGCCTTTTAAAGCACAATTCAACTACACAATTTGAATAATAAAGAATCTTGTACCTTTTAGTAACATATATAGCCATTTTTGCTTGTCCTAAAATTAAGTTTAACAGCCGTCCTTTCCTTTTCTTTTTTTTTTACAATATTCAAAGCCAAAAATAAACACAGGCATTGTAAACTTCTCATTGACAGAAGAAAATAAAGTTTCCAATAAAACAAAAAGAGACCTCAGTCTCTCACAATGCATAAAACAATGAAAAATTGTTTCCCTGTCAATACAAAAAGGGCATCTATCTTGCACATTTGGTTCAAGATTGAAATAAAAGCATTAACTGCAATAATGCCATGTAATACTCGCCACTGCACATCTCCAGCTTTTTTAGTCAATGGTGGCTTGTAAAAAGAACCCCAAGAAGGCTTAAAACCATCCTCAACATTCAAATGGTTTCTTCATGGCATATCCACATGTTGTAATTTGTCTTTATTCATCACTTTTACACACACTTGATATAAACTCTTGCCCCCCATTGAATCAAAAACAATATCTCCTAAAACATTTGAGGTGGCTGAAGAATTGTCCATTTCTAAGACAGTTTTTGGTATCACCATGCTTGGAAAGCGATCCATTTCATTTGGGACCGTTTGCAACGATAAAAAAGTCCAGTCTTCTTTACTCCACATCTCTCTAAACTTTTTCAACAGAAGATAAATTGTCCTGATCTTATGCCCAGTTTCTGTGCAAATGTAATGGCATTGTCCATAGTCTTACCAGCCACTTCAACTAGGCTCTTCATTTTCACAACCTTAGCATGTGTTAAAACCTGTTTTAACCAAGGTGTTGCATCGTCACATATATCAAAACGAGCACCGTTAATTAGAGGTTCTTCTAAAAACCACTGTAAAGAATTGTGGGGCAAAGATCTTCTGATTTGTACCCCACACCAAGCTTTTCTCACACTTTCATAAAAAGGAGAAATAAACCCAAAAACAAATTTATTGCAGTCTGTCCAAAAAAGATTTTTTCCCAAAATCCCACCGACCAACCTTGCCTAGAAGGCAAAAAGTTAGTCCAGTCCACAATACATTTGATTTGTACAAGAACCAAATTGTAACCTAAAAGGTTGCTTTTCTACATTTGAGGTCCACAATGCCTTGACCACCTTCCGTCGGAAGATACAACACAGCCCTAGGTACCCAGTGCAGTTTATCCCAGAAAAAATTAATAATTTTAACTTGTATTTTATCAAGAATCCCAACAGGAGGCTCTGAAACAGATAATTTATGCCATAACGAGGAGGCTGTATTGCCTATCTTTAGAATGAAAGTTCCTCCAAACATTACAAAGTTGGCATGATTTAATGATGTTTAACAATTTAAGTCTTGAAGCCATATGTGGTTCAACATGATTTCTATCAATATCACAACATGTACAATTAAAGTCACCAGCAAGAATAAAAGTGTTTTCCATATCACACTGTGTAAGATTCTCACACAAGGTTTCAAAAAACGATACTCGGTTACTTAACGTAACCTCGGTTCTCTCTAGAAGAGGGAACGAGTATTGCGTAAGTTCCTTACGCTACGGGAAAGTATTCTTTCTTCGAGATTTCTGAAAAACCCAAAATTATCCTTAATTTTGTAACATTGTCAACGCAGTGCGGCAGCCTGGCAGACCATAGCAGGCTATTCCAGTGTGCTATTGGCTGCTCTGCTGGCAACTGCAGCAGCCTATCGGTGAGCCCGCGTGACGTGGCGACCAATGAGGGCGCTTCGCACCCACCTGGCTTCATTTGCCTACAGATGGGGCGTGGCCACGTGTATATAAGCAGGGCTCACGGGCTGCATATTCGGTTTTCGTAGTTCTGAAGCGTAAAAGCCCGCGGGGCGCACGGCAAGGAACGCAATACTCGTTCCCTCTTCTAGAGAGAACCGAGGATACGTTAAGTAACCGAGTATCGTTCTCTTACGAGAGGTTCTCTCGTATTGCGTAAGTTCCTTACGCTACGGGAACATATTGTCAACACCGTGCGCGCCTCGCATACAGCATATGTATCCCAGGGAACCGGGGACCATAACACTGCTCGAGCAGGGTGGCCGGAAAGGAAAACGGGCCACCGCATATACAGACACTTCATTCGAACTGACGGGTGGTTACAACACCCTGTCCCATGAATGAGGGAACGGCACCTGCCGGTCTCCTTCAAATTCACCACACCGTGTCTCATGAATGAGGGAACGGCAACGCCGGTCGCCTTCAAATTCACAATATTTTGTTATATGAGTGAGGTAACGGCACCGCCGGTCACCTTCAAACTCACAACAGATCGTCTCGTAAATGAGGGAACGGCACCGCCGGTCTCCTTCAAATTCACATGAGCCTAGTACCGAACTTACTACCAGTATGTGAGCTATGTCTGCGCAGAATCACTGGGCAGAACCAACAGCCCTATTGAACTGATAACACTTTCGCCTGTAAGGCAGGAACTTCCAGATTGTAAAATCTCACGAACGTAGACGGGGAGGCCCAGCCTGCCGCCATACAGATATCGTGGATGGAAATCCCTCTGGCCCAAGCCCATGAAGAGGCCATGCCTCTAGTGGAGTGTGCTCTGACACCTAGCGGGCAATGCAAGTGTTTGGAAGCGTATGCAGTTGCAATCGCGTCCACTATCCACCTGGACAGGGTCTGTTTCGAGGAGGCGAGACCTTTAGTGCGCCCACCAAACGAAACAAATAGCTGCTCAGAACACCTGAAGGCGGCGGAGCGTGTGACATAAACCCTCAATGCCCTGACAGGGCAGAGGATATTGCCACCGTCCCCCTCGTCGGATGCTGGCAGAGCCGAGAGGGAGATAATCTGCGCCCTGAAGGGAGTGCCGATCGCTTTGGGGACATAACCATGCCTCGGTCTGAGAATCTTAGAGTCTTTAGGACCGAACTCCATACACGTCGGGCTCACTGAGAGCGCGTGTAGATCCCCCACGCGTTTCACTGAAGCCAGAGCTATCAGGAACGCAATCTTTAGCGAAAGGAACCTTGGTTCCACAGTCTCGAGCGGTTCAAAGGGATGAGCCTTCAGGGCCTCTAGGACCAAGGCCAGATCCCATATAGGAACCGACGGGGGCCGCGGGGGATTCATCCGTCTGGCTCCTCTGAGGAAACGGATGATGAGCTCGTTCCTTCCTAGCATGCTACCTAGCGTCGTCTGAGCGAACGCTGCTATAGCCGCCACATACACTTTGAGCGTGGAAGGGGACCTGCCCAGTTCCAAAAGCTCCTGGAGGAAGGAGAGCACCCGCTGGACCCCACATTGCTGTGGGTCCAATCCCTTGGAAACACACCACTCAGTGAACACCGACCACTTAGAACTATATAACCGCCTCGTCGAGGGGGCTCTAGAGTGTGAAATCGTGTTCATAACCCCTTCGGGCAGGTCAACGGGTATCCGTTGGTCACCCATACATGCAGAGAACATCGCTCTGGATGGGGATGCCAAACTGACCCTCCTGCTTGAGAGAGGAGGTCTTCTCTCAGCGGAACTGGCCAGGGGGGTGAGTGCGACAGCTTCACCAGCTCTGGGTACCAAATCTGGTTCTCCCAGCGCAGCGCTATAAGGAGCACCGGGCGGCGCATCTCCCTGATTTTCGCTATGACCTGGGGCAATAGGGAAATCGGCGGGAAAGCATACAGCGGGAGGCTGGGCCAAGGTTGGGACAGCGCATCCTCGCTTTTGGACAGAAACGTCGGGCAGCGGGCGTTCTCTTTTGTTGCAAAGAGGTCGAGCTCCGCTCTGCCGAATAGACGCCATACCAGCTGGACTGTCTGGGGGTGCAGGGACCATTCCCCCGGGAGAATGAGGCCCCTGGACAGCTTGTCCGGGCCCACGTTGAGGTGGCCCGGTACGTGCGCAGCTCTCAGCGAGCGCAGCGAGCTGTGTGCCCACACGAGCAGGCGTTCTGTCAGATTGCCCAAACACCTGGACCTGACACCGCCCTGCCGGTTCACGTAGGACACCACTGTGGTATTGTCCGACCGGACCAACACGTGGTGTCCTCGTATAAGCGGGAGAAACTGCTTGAGCGCGTTCTCCACCGCTATCATCTCCAAACAGTTTATGTGTAGGAGCTTTTCCCCGCTCGACCAGAGGCCCGAGGCCGATCTGCCCTCGAAAACGGCGCCCCAACCCGTGGTGGAGGCGTCCGTCGAGATGACCTTGCGGTGTGAGATGGCTCCCATCGTCACTCCCCGCTGGTACCAGTCGGCTACTAACCAGGGCTCTAGGGCTGAAACGCAGCCCTGAGTCACTCTGATCCTGAAGCCTCCGGACGCACAGGCTCTGTGAGGCACTCGGGCGTTTAACCAGCATTGCAGCGGGCGCATGCGCATTAAGCCCAGCTGGAGCACAGCTGCAGCTGAGGCCATACGTCCCAGCATCCTCTGAAAGAGCTTGAGAGGTGCGATTTTGCCCGGCCGGAAGTACGCAGCCATGCGCCGAACTTGGCGCGCGCGTTGGGGTGACAGGCGGGCTGACATTGCCACAGTGTCCAGATTCAAACCCAGAAATGAGGTTGATTGCGTGGGCACTAATGACAGGCCGAACGGAAGGACGGTGTATTGATAAGCCTGGCCGTCGAAGGCGAATCGTAAGAATGGCCTGTGATGCGGCGTTATCTTGATTTGAAAATATGCATCTTTCAAATCTAGGGAGATTAGCCAGTCTCTCGGGCAAATATGCGCGAGGATCTGCTTGGTCGTGAGCATCTTGAACGATCTTCTCATAAGAGCTTTGTTCAGACGCCTCAGATCCAGAATCGGATCCGAGACTCGCTCATAGAATGGGGAACCGGTTCTATAGCCCCTTTACACAGCAGCGTGGCTATCTCTGCTCGAAGTAGATGTGCTACTTCCTCGCTCACTCTCGTCTCCGTACGCGCACAGAAGCGCGGAGGGCGGCGAGCGAACGGTAGAGTGTAGCCGTGCTTCACTGTTTTCAGCACCCATTCTGATACACCTGGAATGGCTTCCCACGCTCTCGCGTGTGCCACACGGGACAGAACGGCCTCCGGGCTCGAAACGCCGCGCTTCGCGGGTTTGACGGCCTGTATAGGAGGGGCGGGCGCGGTGTGCGCGCTATCTGTGCTGTGGGCCAGCCGATCGCTCGCGATGGCTGGCCGCCCTACACACTGTATCTCTGCCGCTTCGAGCGGGGAGTGGCCTGTGTGTGGCCCTACACTCGTCGTTCCGGCCACCTTGGGCGGAGAACAAATGGTGTGTGGCGCGGCACGGCGCATGGCGGCGGCGGCAGAATGTTCGCGAAAATGTGTGAGCGCGTTTGAGCGGGCACAACTCTTACGCGTGGAACATGACCGGTTAAGAGTGGCTGTGTGACAGCGCGTGTGGGGATTAGGCGTGGGCGCAAATAAGCGGACACGTGACCTAACTCTAGCACTCGAGCGGCCGGTGGCCGCTTTATCGTGAGTGAGAGACACGGGATTTGTGGTGCTTGGGTGCAGGGGTGAACACAAAAGTGGGCACGTTTACTGCATTTGAAAACACATACGGCGTGAGCCGTGCAACCAGAAATAAAGCAACTTCTTGATTTCTCTGGTTCGTCGTAAAAACGGCGGTTGTAGACAGGCGAGAGGGCAGTTTTGCCGGCTCGTTGGCTGCGTGAGAGCCATCTGCAGCAGCCACAGGAGTGGGGGCTGACAGGAAGAAGAGTTTTGACGGTGGTCCGGCCACGGCGGGACATAACCGTCGCTTCCCCCCTCTGCTAGGAGGACTTTGGAGGGGCTTCAGTTGGAAACAGGCGAGAGGGCGAGTTCGCCGGCTCGTAGGCTGCGTGGAAAACATCTGCAGTAGCCACAGGAGTGGGGACTGACAGGAAAACAGAGTTTTAACGGTGGTCCGGCCGCAGCGGGACTTAACCGTCTTTTCTCTCCTTATGTATAGACGCCCAAAAATACTCGAGCACCACGCGGTGCGAGTTAGCTTTCTGTATGTAAGAAAAGCTGGCCGCGGGCCCGGGGAAGCGGACAGTAAAACATTATTATCTGCCGCGAGAGCTGGGCTCGAACTCGGGTCTCCGGCGTTTCAGCCGCTGATTTTGCCACTGTGCTACCGGGAGGGACACAATAGCGTTCAGTTAGCGCGAGCATATGGCAGTACGTCCTCGTGCTTGTTGGCAGTCGTGCGTGCATAAAAGACAGGCTCGTTACTGCAATAGTAATATTTCCAGCCGCCTGAACTGGAGAGGGGGCTGAGAAATGCTAGAGAATGGCGGTTCGTCCGGCCACAGCGGGACGAAAACACCCTCTGTTAATTTCCCGGTGAGTGCGGCGCACGTGCGCGCTGAACGTGCTCATGACCGTGCGCACTCATTCCTTGTGAACGGCGCAATCTGCGCGGTCCAACAGGGGGGAGTGCGGGTTCGTTGGAGAGCATATGTCAGCGTCATGTCTCATGACGGCGTTTGTTTGCTGGCGTGCGTGTCTTAACAGGCTCGTGTACAGCAATATGAACAATTCCAGTCGCCTGAACTCATGAGGGGACTGAGAAATGTGCGCGAGGGTGCAACAGCTCTCTTGTAACGTAAAGAGAGCTGCAGGACCGTCCGTTTCTGCCATCCCTTGTATGTAAGCGGCGCATTAGCGCGGCATGAACAGAGGGGGGAGGAGGCTCGCTCCGAGACCGTTCATTCCTACCATCCCTTGTAAGCGGCGCGGTGGCGCGGCTTGAACAGAGGGGGAGGAGGCTCGCTCCGAGACCGTTCATTTCTACCATCCCTTGCAAGCGGCGCGGTGGCGCGGCTTGAACAGAGGGGGAGGAGGCTCGCTCCGAGACCGTTCATTCCTACCATCCCTTGTAAGCGGCGCGGCTTGAACAGAGGGGGAGGAGGCTCGCTCCAAGACCGTTCATTTCAACCATCCCTTGTAAGCGGCACGGTGGCGTGGCTTGAACAGAGGGGGGGAACAGTGGAGTGATGTTGTCATAAAACTGCTCGAGTCGAGCCCGCAGGGTCGACATAGAGAGTTCCTCGCACTCGGGGCATTCGCCCGCGAGGAGTACGGCGGCGGCGGCGTGGTCACGGCCCAGACAGAGAGCGCAGACACATGGCGGTCTCTGGTACTGAGCTGCACGTGGCACGAGCCGCAGGTGGAACGAGGCGTTTTGATAAAAACGCTCGTGCTCTTTTATGAAACGTGTGACGCAACGGCGAGAACACGTGCAATGAAAGGATATAATGCTGCCGGATAGCAGAGCAGGCACGGATGGCTGAAGGTGGCGCGATGCTGCCGGCTTCTTCAGGCGCTGTCCTCTGCTTGCTCATCTGCACGATCACGGCGGCGGGTTCCAGATCCAGCGATGCGAAGGGCTTCGCTGAAGAAAAGAAAATTGAATATGCAGCCCGTGAGCCCTGCTTATATACACGTGGCCACGCCCCATCTGTAGGCAAATGAAGCCAGGTGGGCGCGAAGCGCCCTCATTGGTCGCCACGTCACGCGGGCTCACCGATAGGCTGCTGCAGTTGCCAGCAGAGCAGCCAATAGCACGCTGGAATAGCCTGCTATGGTCTGCCAGGCTGCCGCACTGCGTTGACAATGTTACAAAATTAAGGATAATTTTGGGTTTTTCAGAAATCTCGAAGAAAGAATACTTTCCCGTAGCGTAAGGAACTTACGCAATACGAGAGAACCTCTCGTAAGAGAACAACATTCTTTCAACAGGTTTAACAGGCGCATAGACATTAATTAGTTCCATTGTGACATTTTAAAACCTTGCTATTAGCTTAAGAACTCTACCTTCTATTATTTCAAAACTATCACAAGACATTGGCAAGAAAGTTTTTGAAAACAAAATTGCTACCCCAGAACTAAGAGAAGTCTTATGACTAAAAAAAGATATTTCCCTCCCAATCCGTCAGCCATTCCAATTCAATTTCATTGTACTATGAGTCTCTTGTAAAAACATTATATCTATTTTCTTCATTTTGATTAAGTCATAGAGCTGCATCCATTTTTTAGCATCCCTCATCCCATTAACATTTAGGGAGGCGATTTTAAAAGTGCTCATTATGAGGGAAGAGAGCAGCAATATAAGCAAACAACAAACTATGGCATTATTCTTGTAACTCATTACACTTTGTCTGGGTGTGTGCTTTTTGCACAATTTTCTTTAATCTATACACCTCTGGATTCGATAAACACTCATCATCACCCTTTTGTTTCATTAGACTTTTTTGTTGAGCTAATAAACAAAGATAGATCCGGAAAAAAATCTATCACTTTACTTTGTAAGAAATTCTTCATCTGTTCTAAAGTGTAGCCCCTGCAAGCTTGGCTCCCATTATCTTCCACAGATGCCTCAGAGCCATCTTGCTCACTTCCTGAATCATGTACATCAGATATGCGCTTAGTTTTCCCTTCATATTTTCTGTTGTAGCAAAAATGACATAATCAAAGCCATCAACCCTGAACTTGAAAACAACATTTATCTCTGTTCATAATATCTGTTCTCAATAACATGTAAACAAACCGACGGAAAGAAACCACGTGCAACAGAGGGGACTTTTTTTTATTGCCGACACTAAATGTCCATATCTAGACAGAACACTCAGCGCTGACCAGGATTTTAAGACCGAGAGAGAGAGAGAGTGTGTGTGTGAGTGAGTGAGTGTGTGTGTGTGTGAGAGAGATAGAGAGAGAGAGAGAGAGAGAGAGAGAGAGAGAGAGTGAGTGAGTGAGTGAGTGAGTGAGTGAGTGAGAGAGTGAGAGAGTGAGTGAGTGAGTGAGTGAGTGAGTGAGTGAGTGAGCGAGAGTGAGTGAGAGAGAGAGAGAGAGAGAGAGAGAGAGAGAGAGTGTGTGTGTGTGTGTGTGTGTGAGAGAGAGAGAGAGAGAGAGAGAGACTTTTGACTTTTAACACACTTTATTAAAACAGTCTAAAAACTAACACTTCATTATACTTCACACATAATCATTACAAGATGTTCAAAAGATGATAAAACCAAACAAAAAACAAAATAAATGAAATTAAAAAATCATTCAAAATGCCCACTATAACTGTACCATCATCACCAATTAAACATCACTTCTCCATCCTCACAAAGTGACAGTAAGGCTCTATTTGCGCACCATTTAAACTCAAATTCAAGCATGTTTTTTGTCATATTCTGGATTCCACCAAAGCAGTAAATAACAGAAACACATTTACATTTCTCCCTTCAGCAGCCAGTCTACAAGACTTCCAAATGGCTAATTTGGCTTGTCCAATGACAAAGTTTGCTACAGTACACTGCTGTCTGCGTGCTCTAGAATACTTGCAACCAAAAATAAACAGTGTTTTGTTAAAAACAAAACCCAAATTTCCAAGTAATCTTTGTAGACACGTATATAAAGGAACCAATCGAGAACACTCAGTAAAAACATGAAAAACAGATTCTGGTAAAGAACAGAAAATATAAGATGATAAAACATTCAAGTTGAATTTAGAAACATGAGAATTAGTGGGCAATGCGCAATGTAATAACCTCCACTGTAGGTCTCCAGACCGTTTAGGTAGAGGACCCTTATAAAAAAGCCTCCACGAAGGAGAAAGATCAACAGGCACACTTAAAAACTCTCTCCATTTTGTATCCCTTCTGTCCTTAATTTGCTCAAAATGATCTACTTTGACACACAACTGATACAGATCTTTTTTTCCGACCACCTGAAAATCAAGATCTTGTAATTTATCAACTTTCAGCAGCTTTACTTCATGATCATCTTCAAAATCAACCTTGGGAGACACAAATAACTTAGGAAACACAACTCGAGAAGGACCTCCAGACAAAAAAGAGTTAACAAACAGGAGGAGTGTGGAGGGAAAAGCTGCTTTCAACCCACCTATAAGCCGCTCTACTGTCCTTATTGATCTAACACCAGTCTGATCACCAATGTCTATCATTGACCTCCATTTTCTAGACGAGGTATCGATCAAATCTGAAACTTTTATCACTCCTTTTTTCAAAAATTCTTAACACTATTACCACTTAAAAAGGAGTTGAAAAACAATGGTTCTTCAAGGCCAAAATGATTATCATCATGTCTAATTACTGTCACCCCCCTTTTTGAAAATATACATGAAAATGCACTATCCAAACTTAAATGGTTGCAATTCAAGAATGCTTTGGAATATAGACATAAGTTTGGTCTCATTTTAAAGAAGACAGTCATCAGATTATGGCTCAAGTGAAATCGCTTCAAAAATGAAAGTATGAAAAAGTTATGAAAGTTTAAATTTACTGTAAGTCAAATGTACTGTACTAAATATTTTATATTTTATATAAAATATATACGTTAAAAAATAATTTGTACTCTAAAAATACTATCAAATCAATGGCAAATATCTAACCAATTTGTGTTCCAAATTTGAAGTTGATATCACAAAAATTGAAGTTCCCATGAGATTTTGTTTTGTTTAGGCGCAGTACCACAAATAGCTACCGGGTGTCATTGAAATTCCATTGATTTTTTTTATGCAATCTCCTGTAACAAATGAATATATTTTTGTCCAAATATCACAAAACAGCTTGCAAATATAGAACCGTGAGACTCAGACCTTTCCGACGATATGTGTTTTGTCAAGATTAGAAAAGGTTTTTATTTTAAAGTTTTTAAAATAAATGTAATATGAAACATGACGGCGCCCACTAGGGGAGGAGCCGCTAGAAGAATTTAGAGTACCATTTCCATGGTAACGCAAAATCCAATTTGAAAACGGATTTCACAGGATGAATCTTGAGTTCGTAAGCTTTCGGATGATATATAGGTTGTCAACATTAGATCAGGATAAATATAGGATATAATGGTTTTAAACATGCAGTGGCAAATGGGCCCACCGGTGGGCCAGTGACAGTTAACAGGTTAACACAGAAGTATAAAATTTTACATTAGATGAAAACTTTACATCATAAGACGACATTAAAAAATAAATGCCTATCAAGAGAGAACCCCCCAAAAGTTCTGAGCAACGCCAGACCAAACGACACCCATGGCTTAAAATCCTCAGGGTAGAGTAGGTTCTGAACCGTTTTTAGCCTCATAGCCTTAACCTTAGCTACCAAACTAATCAAACCTTGGCCCCCTTCATTGACTGGCAAATAGAGAAAAGCAGGGGGAAGCCAATGATAACCACCCCAGAAAAACTCAACGAATGTCTTCTGCAAACGTTGCAACAGATCTTTTGGTGGATCCAGCACACTCAGACGATGCCACATCATGGAAGCTGCCAGGTTGTTAATAATTAGCACTCTTCCCCTATATGACAGTTGAGGCAGTATCCATTGCCATTTTTGTAAGCGTCCAGAAACCTTTTCAAAAATGCCATCCCAGTTTTTCTGAATATACTGGTCAGTCCCAAGAAAAACCCCCAGCACTTTGAACCCCTCTCGACTCCAGGAACAGTTCTGCGGAAGTCCTGGAGGGCCCACATTCTCCCAATCACCCAGTAGAAAAGAAGCACACTTTTGCCAATTAATTCGAGACGAGGATGCTTTCTGATAAATGTCCAAAGTTTCTCTCAAATTCATGACATCCTGAGCAGATCTAATAAAAACAGTGACATCATCAGCATAGGCACTAAGCCTAGCAGTTATCAGTTCTGAGGTGGATGGACACACTGTTGATATGCCACCCAGCTTGTTCCTCAGTGCGGCCAAAAGTGGTTAAATTGCAATGGCATACAGGATTCCTGAGAGCCCACACCCCTGCCTTATACCTCTGCTTACACTGAAAGGTCTTGTTAGGGTACCATTAATTTTCAGCATGCTGTATATGTCATTATACAGCAGTTTAATATAAGCAATAATAGATGGACCAAAACCAAAAGCCTCAAGACACTTAACCAGGAAACCATGATCAACCCGATCAAAAGCTTTCTCCTGATCCAAAGAAACAAACCCAACATTAAAATGATGCATCTTAGAAAAAGAAATTAAGTCCCGAATCAGAGAAAGGTTATCAAAAATAGTCCTTCCTGGAATGCAGTATGACTGATCTGGATGAATCACAGATGAAATGTAGAGTTTAACTCTGTTGGTCAAAGATTTTGAAAGTATCTTATAGTCAACTCCGAGTAAAGAGACAGGACGCCAGCATCTAATGTCTTCAAGATTACCCTTTTTAGGTAAAAGGGTGACCACAGCTCTTCTTAAACTCAGTGGAAGTGTACCTCTTTCAAAACTCTCCATGAAAACCGCAAACAAATCCTTTCCAATGACTGGCCATAACTGTTTATAAAATTCTGCATTAAGTCCATCCAGACCCGGAGCTTTGCCAGAAGACAGCTCTTTAAAAGCAACAGATAGTTCTTCAAAAGTCAATGGTTCATCAAGCTTAGATTTCTCCCCATCCGAAAGCTGAGGTAAATCCTGAAAGAGGAGTTCAGCCATCTCCTCATCACAAGTTTCAGCTCTGTAAAGATCCTCATAAAAAGACAGTGCGTAAGAAATAATCCCATGACCCTCGGTAACAGCCTAACAGCCTAAAATCTTCTTATCCACAGTCTTCTTCTCCAGGTTAAAAAAGAAAGTTGTAGGAGCATCCATGCTATTGAAAGAGGAAAATCTTGCACGAATCAGCGTCTCCTGGGCTCTTTCCTCCAGTAGATTCCGCAAAATAAATTTATTGCGTTTCAAGGACTGTCAAGTGGTATCGACAACATCCCGTTCAATGTCAAGCAGAAATATTTCCTGTTCAAGCTGTGCCATCTTTTTGTCCAAACAGCTTTTATTGTAAGCAGAGTAACTCTGGCAAAACAATTTAATTTGAGTTTTTCCGATGTCCCACCACTGGCTCAAAGGACTTATACTGATTTTCCTTTCTCTCCAGATCTCCCAGAAATAAGTGAAAGAGTGCACAAAATTTTGATCTAGTAATAATCTATTATTACATTTCCAAAAAGATTTATTGAACGTGCTCTCTGCAGTAGTGACATCAATAGATAGAAAATGGTGATCAGACAGAGCAGTAGGAAATATACAGCTATTATAGAAATGAGTTATTTTGCTTTTCTGTACATAAATCCTGTCCAGCCTAGCCCCAGATATCATATTGGAGTTTATTTTCACCCAGGTATATTGTCGGACCTGTGGAAATGATTCTCTCCAAACATCAACAAGATTGTGGTAAACAATTAAAGACTTAAGCACATCTGCAGATTGAGCATGTGGCTCTTCATGATTCCTGTCTAACGTATGACAAAGTACAGTTAAAATCCCCAGCCAAAACAATGGTCCTATCAGGAGAAACATCATTCAGAGCAATTTTAAGTTTTTCAAAAAAAAAATACACGATCCAACCCAATATTGGGTGCATACACATTGAAAAAAGAAAAATAATTGCCCTGAATAGTTACATCAACTCTCAGCAAACGACCAGAAATGACTTCAGGCTGCTCTTTATATTCAGATGTCAGAAGTATAGCCACACCTGCACTGACATTAGAGCCATGACTCAATATAGCCTGGCCCTTCCATTCACTCAGCCACTGTATCTGATTATTCTCATCTGTGCGCGTTTCCTGTAGAAAAACCACACCAGCACTCTTCATCACGATATAATCAAAAAGACTAGCCCTTTTCACAGCATCACGACACCCATTAACGTTCAGTGAACTAAGTCTCAAAGGTGCCATGAGAAGAAAAAAATATATAAGATGAACGCACAATAAAACTAATCCAGAAGATGTATTAGGTAACCCAGCCATGTTCATTTATTAACTTGTGAATTCAACGAACTTCTAACATTGCTAAGAAGTTTCTTAAGACGGTAGCGTTTGGGTTTGTCAAGCTCTTCCAAGGAAGCTTTTCTCATTGCCATCGAACCAGACAGCAGAAACAATCTTACAACCGGAAAATATGACTCAATTTTAGGTTTACGATGTCCTTTAGTAGTATCAAGGAAATGATTAATCTGCTGAACAGAGTAAAGTTTGATCTTACCTCCAGAGACAAACTCTGAATCCACCACGTCATTCCCCATTATCTCCGTATCTTCATGTTCAATGTCAGAGTCATCCATTAAATCCACAGGTTCTTGAGATAACATGGCATCTTGACTCCGATTAAACGAGTCCTCAGTAATCGTTTCATTTTCAATGCTATCAGGCTGCGTTTGATTTACATCAAAAATTAAATCCGTTTCAGACACGGAGCTCAAGCACACCTGACCCGCGCTCATCTTTGCCTGCGGTGCAGCGGGGATATGACTCGGGCCGGCCGCTTCCTCAGCAGCCTCCACCAGGCCGCCTCCAGAGGCCTCCAGCACCGGCCTCTCTTCGGGCATGTTACCTGACGCCGAAAGCGCTCCGCTCGGCTGGGGTTCTGACGCCACAGCAGTCGCAGCGATCTCTGCGCCGGCCGCCCTCTCGCTGTTCTCCGCATCAGCAGCTGGAGCCGCGATAAGGCCCACCGGCCTGTCTCGCCTCGGGCAAGTCTGCCTGACGTGTCCAAACTCACCACAAATAAAGCATTGCATTGACTCTGAACTAATAAAAACCGTGTAATCTTTGCCATCGATGCTTAGTTTCGCTGACAGATTTAATGGATCACTCTGAGAGTTTAAAATCATAAAAACCTGACGACGAAAGGACATCACATGTTTAATCTCGGGATTTTTACATCCCAGAGGAATCATTTTAATCGTACTCACTATTTTACCGTACCTCTGGAGTATTTGTTCAAGTTTTTCATTTGTAACGAACGGCGGTATGTTTGATAAAATAACTTTCTTGGCTGGGCTTGACCCAATCTCAATCAGTTCGTCTACCATTTGCCATTCACTGAGAAAGAACACAATGGCTTTATTCATACGGGAGGCAGATCTAATGTTAGCACCACCAATCGCCTCACTCACGGCTATCAAACAATCTTCCACCGACACCGAGAGAGAGAGAGAGAGAGAGAGAGAGAGAGAGAGAGGTTAAGAAAAATTTTAAACTGACAGACCTTCAGATGATAGGAAAAAAACGCAACCACCCTCCGTGTCACACACTCCACTCACTCGACAAACGCTCAAGCACGTACGCACGCGCAGAGAGAGAGTGAGTGAGAAAGAGAGAGAGTTATGAGAGAGAGAGAGGCTGAGTGAAGAGAAGCCATGATCTGCATGAGCTCTTAGATTTCTTTCTTTGTTTGCTATTTTGAGATGAGAGATAGATCAAAAATCTACACAATCTACGAGAATAACATGTACAGCAGTGAACTCTGAGGAAAAGAACTCAGAAATTACAGTTTTTTAGTCTATATATCCCAAATAATCGACGCAGAGGATCAGAGAATCAGACTTCTAGCAACAGACCTGCTGGAAAATTGGAGGGAAGTTTAAAACAGGCGGAGATCCAGCTATTGACAGAGGGAGAAGCAGTGAGTACAGCCCAAACTGCACTGGAAACCTTTTTTTTTGGTTCATTTGCTTGTTTTCCCCTGATATCTGGGCATAAAATTGACCTTTTTTATATTTTTATGAGCTAAAATTCTAAAAGGCTAAAGCTATGGCTAGCTCACACTCTGGCATTCCTCAATGTATCAATTTAAATGAGCCAGAGAGAATCAGCCAATCAGAGCAGCAGCTACCATCCCCCCATGGTGATATGCAGATGAGCTCCCCCCTCCTCATACAGTATCCCCCTGAGGCCAAAACTGACTCCGCAAGAAAGAACTACAAGCAGAAACTCCTCACAAACAGTCCAGAGACTCTGTTTGCAGATCTTTTTAAAACTGGAGAAATCTGCAACCTCATCTTCTTCTCTGATCACCCCAGCGCCTGGCATAAAGCCATCATCAGCCATTACCCCTCTGTAAAGAAGGAAGGCATCTGTAATGGCTGGAAAGTCAAAATCAAAGAACCCCATGACCCCGACAGCACAGTGATGACCGTGAACATCTACAAAAACGGCACAGTCATGGTACAGGGGAACCTGACATTATTCCAGGCTGACTACAGAGCAATAGGGGAAACTGTTAAACAGGAGAAAGCTCTACCGTCTGAAAGTCTGTCATCTGAGCAGGATCCACAGAAGAGCACCTCAGATCTCAGGCCCACCCCTGCAGAGAACGCCTCGTCCTCCCTCAGATCCATAGCCCTGCTCCAGGAGCTCTTCACACAGCTGGAGATGGAGATGGTGCAGCTCAGAGAAACTGTGCTCAAACAGCAGCAGTCACACTCATGTGCAGCTCATGCTGAACTCCAGCACCTCACACAGAGACTGTCAGCCCTCACACAGCACATGAGGACGCTTCAGACAGAGAAGGACAGCCATCAGAGTGAGCTGACTGCACTGAGACTCCAGCTACAGGACAGAGAGCAGGCCACACTAGAGATGAGGCAGCAGCTGAGAGAGATGCTCCTGGCCAGAGAAGACAGAGCTCAAACACTGCCCTCCACCCCAGAGAGTCAGCGCACACCGCTCAGCGCAGAGAGACCCGACCCGGACAGCTCACAGCGCCCCCTGTCAGACTCCTCAGCACAACAGCATCAGCCCTCGTCCCACAGCAGCCCAGCCCCGGCCAGCACAGAGGAACCTCAAATAGCACTACTCATCGACATAAAGAAACTTTCCCCCCCGACACAAAGCTGTTAAATTCTGGTGTCCCACCACTGACAAAGCCCTGGAGCTCCTGACAGAATCTCAGCTAGGCCGGCCCAGCCACATCATAATCCACACGGGCACCAACGACCTGCGTAGCCAACAGGACCGAGTGTCCGACTCCCTCAGAGCGGTCGTGGAGAAAGCCAGAAAAACCTTCCCCAACTCAAAAATCATCCTGTCCACTCTGCTTCAGAAGACAGATTTCCATCCCAACACGATCCATAAAATAAATTCCAGCATCTCCAGACACTGTGCCCTCCTGCCTAATGTCCACTTGGCCCACCATCCAGACCTGGACACTGACTGCCTATACGACCATGTCCACCTGTATAAGAGTTTGGTACATATTCTTGCAAACAGACTCAAAGATGTCGCCCTGAACAGGACCAACCAAACCAGCCCCAGCAGGTGGAGCAGAACCAGCCCAAACCCAGCCAAGCCAACGAGACACACTTCAGGAAACTACATCCCGGCCAACACCTCATCCAGAGCCCCGGCCAGAGCTCCTCCCAGAACACTGCCTAGAACTCCAGCGCCCGGACCGGATCCATACAGACTGAGACCGTCCTACAACCGCCCCACAGCTCCAGCGCCCGGACCAGATCCATACGGACAGAGACTGTCCTACAACCGCCCCACAGCTCCAGCAGCTGAAGCCCGTCCACAGCAGAGCCCAGCCCAGCCCAGCAGACCGAGCTACACCCAAGCGGTCAGCGGAGGAGTGAACCGAGCTAACGCTGAACTCCACGACATCCAACACATGCTGAGTATCATCTGCTCACACCTACTAACACACAGCGGACAGTGGTAAAAAAAAAAAAAAATGACAGAAATAAAACCAATACCACAACACACACATTAGTAGTGTACATGTACATTTAAAATCGATTTGTTGATGCTTTGAGTTCATCTAACATTACTTCCATCATTCATTGTTTTCTTTTAATCTATTGTAATCTATATTCTCTTTTCTCAAAATGGCAAACAAACCATACTTTAACCGTTTGTAATGAAATCACTTAGTTTTTCAACATGGAATATCCAAGGTCTAAACTCCTCAGTCTTTGGCCTAAAAATCAGAAATGCTGACTTTATGCGTGAACTAGAAGACATAGATGTCATCATCTTACAGGAGACCTGGTGTAGAGCAGATGTGTTCACTGGCTGTCCCTCAGGATACAGGGAGATCATACTCCCGAGTCTCCCTATTTCCAAGAGGAAACCTTTCAGAACATAGAAGGGGAAATCAGCCATTTCCAGGCCCAGGGAAATGTGCTGCTGATGGGGGACCTAAACGCTAGAACAGGAGAGGAATTAGATTTCCTAGATTCACAGGGCACCAGATTTATCACTGGAAATAATGCCCTGTACCCTTCATACCCTGCCAGACAGAACCGGGATCAGACCGTGAACGCTCACGGACGGCAGCTTCTGCAGCTCTGCCGAGCACTGGGTCTGTTCATCGTGAACGGAAGACTGCGCGGGGACTCGCTCGGCCGCTACACCTACAGCTCAGCTCTTGGGAACAGCACTGTGGACTATAGCATCACAGACCTCAACCTTTCCTCCCTGAGAGCATTCACAGTCAAACCCCTGAAACCTTTCTCAGACCACAGCCAAATCACACTCTACATAAAGCAATCAGAAACATCACCCAAACCAATTCAGACACCGTATCAAATGAGCAAGATAACGTCATTCAAATGGACAGAAAACAGTGCCACTAATTACACCAGCGCTGTTGAATCTCCAGAAGTACAATCCCTCCTACATTCATTCCAAACACCGGCATACCCTAAAAACCAATTCGGCATCAACCAGGAAGTTCAACATCTAAACAATATATTCTACAAAACGGCCCAAAAAAGTAATTTGACATTTGTTAAACCAAAGAAAAAACATTTAGACACTGACAAATGGTTTGATTTGGACTGTAAGGCTCTGAGAAAAAAAACTCCTAAATTTATCCAATCAAAAACACCGACAACCAGACAATCCGGAGCTCCGCCTTCATTACTGTGAGGCGCTAAAGCAATATAAAGCCATACTCCGGCGGAAAAAAGCACAGTTTTTGCAAAGCCAGTTTGAAGAAATTGAAAAATGTATAAATTCGCACAAATTTTGGGAAAAATGGAAATTATTGTACAAACCAAATCAAGACATTCTAGCAATACAAGATGGGGAGACGTGGAAAAACCACTTCCAAGAATTATATAGCCCCACTGAAATTCAAAATTCTAATCAAATGAAATTATTAGTAAACTAGACAATTTGGAAAGAACAATTAAAGCAAATCAAAACCCCTTAGACTTCCCCATAACAATAAAATAATTGGAAGACAAATTACGGGCCCTTGAGCCGAAGAAAGCCTGTTGTATGGACAGCACCCTGAACGAGATGCTGAAACACACAGACCAGAGCTTCAGACTGGCCATGCTAAAGCTGTCAATGATGTTCTGTGTGTCGGCTTCTTCCCTGAGATCTGGAACCAGGGCCTCAATAGCCCCATCAACAAGAACGGAGACAAATTAGACCCCAACAACTACCGAGGCATCTGTGTGAACAGTAACCTGGGGAAGGTCCTCTGCAGCATCTTAAACACCAGACTGCTAGACTTCCTTATGAAGCACAATGCCTTGAGTAAATGTCAAATTGGCTTTCTTCCAAAATGTCGCACATCTGACCATATTTTCACACTACAAACACTAATTGACAAATATGTACACCAAAACAAAGGACAAATTTTTGCTTGTTTCGTTGATTTCAAAAAAGCTTTTAATTCAATCTGGCATGAAGGTTTATACCTCAAACTAATGGACAGCGGAATAAGGGGAAAATTCTATGATTTGATCAAATCCATGTACACGGCCAGCCAATGCGCTGTTAAAATTGGAAACAAAAGGACCGAATTTTTCCCCCAGGGGCATGGAGTGAGACAGGGCTGCAGCTTAAGCCCCACCCTCTTCAACATATACATCAACCAATTGGCCAACATATTAGAAGCTGCTCCCTTTCAAGGTCTCACTCTACACGACACAGACATCAAGTGTCTTCTCTACGCAGATGACCTGGTTCTCCTGTCGCCCACTAAAGAGGGGCTTCAGGACAGCCTGGAGCTGCTGGAGGATTACTGTCAGTCCTGGGCCCTGACCGTCAACCTCCAAAAAACCAGAGTGATGATGTTCCAGAAGCGCTCCAGATCTCAGGGACACACACACACACATTCACGCTGTCTCACAGAACCATTGAGAGCACTAAAGCATACACGTACCTCGGCCTCAAAATAACTCCCACGGGTAACTTTACTCTGGCTGTGAATGAACTCAGGGAGAAAGCTCAAAGGGCTTTCTATGCCATAAAAAGATCCATCAAAATCAACATCCCAATCCAAATCTGGCTCAAACTTTTCAAATCTATAATTGAACCAATCGCTTTATATGGCAGTGAAGTGTGGGGTCCTTCCATCAAATTTGACTTCTGAAATTGGGAAAAACATCGAATCGAAATTCTACATCTAGATTTCTGCAAAAGAATACTCAAAGTCCAAAGAAAAACACCAAACAACGGATGCAGGGCAGAATTAGGCCAATACCCTCTCTTTCTAAACATCCAAAAAAGATCCATCAAATTCTGGAAACACCTAAAAACAAGCGACCCCAACACTTACCATCACAAAGCCCTGAAACAACAAGAGCTGAGCGTGAGGAGGAGTCCCCTGTGTCAGCTGGTGCTGAGACTGACTGAGCTCACACCCGCAGAGGTCAGCCGGCCTCAGGACACACACACACACACTCACACACATTCGGCCCACACAAATCATGATCACACAACAAGACAAGTACATCACCCATTGAACAAACACCATTCAAAACCAGCACAAACTGCAATGTTATTCGGCCCTGAACCGAGAATACAGCGCTGCGCAGTACCTGAGCTCAGTGAGGGATGAGAGACTCAGGAGAACCCTGACCATCTACAGACTCAGCGAGCACAGTCTGGCCATAGAGACAGGCCGGCGCAGACAGACCTGGCTCTCCCGTGAGGACAGACTCTGCTCGCACTGCATTCTGGGAGTGACAGAGACCGAGCTGCACTTCCTCACAGAATGCCCAAAATACAAAGAGATCAGAGAACAATACTACCCCAAAATTAATAGCATATTCCCACAATTCAGCTCCAGTAGCCCAACACAAAAGCTCAGATACATCCTCGGTGAAGAAGCCCAATGCTCAAATACAGCTGCAAGATTTGTGTCCTCTTGCCATCTCCTGAGGGACAGCCAAACAAACAGCCCATAAACACACTCTCTCACAGCCCATAAACACACACACTCTCACAGGCCATAAACACACCCCATTAGACTGCCAGTCAGGTATATAATGTATATATGTTCAGTTGTTACAAGATTTATGTATGATATATGTATATGTATGTCTTTATTTATTTTATTCATATTTTGTCATTATTATTATTTAGCTATTCCAAGCCATGTGCACATAATATATTGTTCCATCATTATTACTTTTATTTCTGAATATGTTCAGTTGTTAGAAATCACTTTCTGTTGTTTAATGCTTTGGCAATACAAAATGTATGTTTTTGTCATGCCAATAAAGCTTCCTGAATTGAATTGAATTGAATTGAGAGAGAGAGTGTGAGTGAGTGAGAGTGAGTGAGAGAGAGAGTGAGAGAGAGAGAGAGAGAGAGTGTGTGTGTGTGTGTGTGTGTGTGTGAGTGAGTGAGTGAGAGAGTGAGTGAGTGAGAGAGAGAGAGAGAGAGAGAGAGAGAGAGAGAGTGTGTGTGTGTCAGTGAGAGAGAGAGAGAGAGAGAGAGTCAATTAAAATTGGAAAAAAACAAACAGCGTTCTTCACTCAAGGGCGTGGTGTGAGACAGGGCTGCCCACTATCACCGACCCTCTTCAATATATATATCAATGAATTAGCAAATCTTCTAGACCAATCAACAGCTCCTGGCCTCACACTACATGACTCCTCTATAAAGTTCCTCCTGTATGCGGATGATCTGGTGCCGCTGTCTCCAACAGAAGAGGGTCTACAGCAGAACCTGGACGTCCTGCATCAGTTCTGTCAGACCTGGGCCCTGACCATTAACACAACTAAAACTAAAATAATAACATTCCAGAAAAGACCCAGATGTCAGGGAAAGAGGCACAATTTCACCCTTGGTATGACCAAAGTAGATCATGCCGACTACACATACCTCGGGTTGAAATTCAGTGCAAACGGAAACTTCAGCTTGGCCGTGAATGAACTGAAAGAGAAAGCAAGAAGGGCTTTCTATGCCATCAAAAAATCAATTCAATTTGAAATACCAATCAGAATCTGACTCAAAATATTCCAATCAGTGATTGAACCTATTGCACTATATGGCAGTGAAGTTTGGGGTCCTCTCTTAAATCATGAATTCGACAAATGGGACAAAAATCCGATTGAAACCCTGCGTGCTGAGTTCTGTAAGAGCATCCTGAGAGTACAGAGGAACACGCCGAACAACGCATGCAGGGCAGAATTAGGCCAATACCCTCTACTAATACACATTGAGAAACGAGCCATCAAATTTTGGAAACATCTAAAAATGAGTGACCCCAACTCTTATCATTTTAAAGCCCTTAAAAACCATGAAGTGAACTCTGATAAGAATAAGCCAGCCTCAGGACACACACAAATTATTAAAGCACAAAGAGAAAATTACTTGACCTATTGGACTGAAACAACACAAAAACAAAGTAAACTGGAATGTTATTTGGCCCTAAACAGAAGCTACACAACAGCAGAATACCTGAGCGCAGTGAAAAACTGTGAGTTCAGAAGAAGAATGACGAGGTACAGACTGAGCAATCACACACTGACCGTAGAGACGGGCAGATACAGACAGAACTGGCTGCCCAGAGAGAGCCCGTACTGCACCACTGGAGAAGTGGAGACAGAGACACACTTCCTCACCAGCTGCCCAAACTATGAACAAATCAGAAACACTTTTTATCCAGAATTCGAAATACTTTGCCCCGACTTCGTAAAATTAAACTATAAAACAAACCTTCAATATTTATTAGGTGAAAAAAGAGATTGTATCCCACTAGCAGCAAGATATATTAATGCCTGCCAAAAAAAGAGGGAGGATTCGACCAATCAGTGATGCGCTCACACACACACACACACACACACACACACACACACACACACACACACACACACACACACACACACACACACACACACACACACACACACACACACACACACACACACACACACACACACACACACACACACACACACACACACACACACACACACACACACACACACACACACACACACACACACACACACACACACACACACACACACACACACACACACACACACACACACACACACACACACACACACACACACACACACACACAGAATTCTAAACTGTTCCTAGAATTCTAAATGTTTATTGATTGTTTTTACTTAAAAAAAAAATCTATGTATATGCATGTGTATATATATGGTATTATTATTATATTTATCTAATGTATGTACATATGTTGATTCTCTGTAAGAATTAGAAATGCTTTGGCAATACAGTGCAACAATTGTCATGCCAATAAAGCACAATTGAATTGAATTGAGAGAGAGAGAGAGAGAGAGAGAGAGAGAGAGAGAGAGAGAGAGAGAGAGAGAGAGAGAGAGAGAGAGAGTGAGAGAGAGTGTGTGTGTGAGTGAGAGAGAAAATTAGCTTCTTTTGTTTTAATGTTGTTTTAAAATAAGACAAACATTCAGTTTTGATCAAATTCAAGAATATAAGACTTCCTACAACTTATTAGCTACAAAAGAGTTTAAATTGATCCTACAACTAGGTCCTACAACTGCCACAGAGAAAAAAAGGAAGAGGAAGAACTCTCAAAGTGAGTACACATATACTTCACAAGACCTGCAAGCAACTACCTTTATTTTGGGGAAAGATTTGCCCAAGATTTTGTTTTTTGAACAAATTAAGATACAGTATAAGGGCTAATTGCAGTGGATATCTGCATATTCAAAAAACAACAAAAAACAACAACAACAAACTGCCAGCAACTGTCAGAATATTTGAACAATGACAGAATCAATCCCCATAATATACCCATCTAAAGCTACCAATGAGATCTTAAAGACATAAATAAAAGCTCCTCAAGGACAGACCAGAAACACTGTACTCAGACTTATACAAGAACAGAGAGGCCAGTAACATCATATTCTACACAGAAGACCCTGAAGCCTGGCATTCAGCGATCAGACATCATTACCCCACAGTCATCAGAAAGGGCATCAGTAATGGATGGAAACTGCCGATCAAAGAGGATGATTCAGATTCGTCATGATAACTGCTAACTTATACAAAAATGGGACTGTAATGATTCAGGGCAATCTGAAACTATTTGAAAAGTACTTCCTCCAAATTAAAGGAAAAGCTCAGCTAAACAAGATCAGCCTTAAGACACTGAAGCAGGCAGAAGACACCTCCACCTCCATCCATCAGTCTGCACATGAACAATGCAGGGATGACAGTGAGGAGATCTCCCTTCTACACAGCATCATCAGCGACATGAAAGAGAAGTTCAGAGAGATTGAGCTGGAACTGGTGCAGCTGCGAGAAGAAGTGCATGGAGTAGCACAACAGACTGATCGAGCAGAGAAAAAATAGGATTACCAAAAAGAAATAGCAATGCTAAGGGAAGAAATCCAGGAACTGAAAAACCAGAGAGAGGAGTACAATAAACAACTGTCAGAAATGAGGGAAGAGATGAGAGAGGACAGAGAGTCCTACAGAAAACAACTGGCAACTGTGGAGAAGCAGCCGACACAGAGAGGAGAACAGCAGAGCTTAGAGGAGACTCCTTCTCCATCCTCCACAGCCATCAACCCCGGCAGCCCTCCTCCATCATTGACCCAGTGCATCTCAGAGCATTCACAGTCAGTCCTCAAACACCTCTGTCAGACCACTGTAAACTTACACTGTATCTAAAACCAACCCAAACCAATGCATCCCACAGACAGCCCTCTCAATTACTGAGGCTGCAACAATCCTACAAGTGGACAAAAAACAGCAAAGATAATTATCAAAGTTCAATAGAAAGGTCAACTATCACATTATTATTAGACACATTTATAATGAAAACATATCCACAAAATAAAATAGGCATAAATCTGGCACTAAGTGACATTACCAATATATTCCACCAATCAGCATCCATGTGCAATTTGAAAAAAATCATCAAAAAGGAAGCCAAAAAACACCAGTGAAAAGTGGTTTGACAATGGGTGTAAAAGTATTAGAACAACAGTACGAAATCTATCCAATCAAAAACACAGAGATCCTGACAATCAAGAACTCTGCCATCAATACCATGAAGCGCTTAAAGTGTACAAACAAACACTAAGAGCAAAAAAAGAAGAGAACACAGAACAATTATTTCTAGAAATGGAGGAGTCAATAAAGAGCAATGACTTCTGGAACAATTGGAACACTCTCTATAGACCACAGCAGGAAAGAATTGGCCATTCAAGACAGGAACATATGGAGGACACACTTCGAAAATCTGTGCAAAACAACTGAAACAAATCCTGCTCGAGATGAAATAAAAAACAAATTCGAAATCCTGAAAGAGAAAATTAAAGACAATCAAAACCCCCTTGATTTCCCAATCACTGTAAATGAGTTAACAGAGAAAATACATGCTTTAAAACCCAACAAGGCATGTGGCATTGATAAAATATTAAACGAAATGATCAAATACACCAACGATAAATTCAAAACCGCAATTATCAAATTATTCAACATGGTTCTGAGTGTAGGATATTTTCCCGACACCTGGAATCAAGGCCTGATTACACAGATCTTTAAACAAGGAGATAAATTTGAGCAAAACAATTACAGAGGCATATGCGTCAATAGCAACCTGGGGAAAATATTCTGTTCAATTGTTAATATGAGATTGCAGAACTTTCTCAAAACCCACAAAATTCTGGACAGAAGTCAAATTGGATTTCTGTCCAAACACAGAACATCTGATCACATCTACACCCTCCACACAATCATTGAGAAACATGTACACCAGAGAAAATCCAAGTCTTTGCTTGCTTTGTTGACTTTGAGAAGGCTTTTGATTCGATCTGGCACGAAGGACTCTTCCTAAAACTACTGGAAAATGGGATTGGAGGGAAAACATTTGATTTGATAAGCACCATGTACAAAAACAACACGTGTGCTGTAAAAATAGGGAACAAACGAACAGATTTTTTCCCTCAAAAACGAGGAGTGAGACAAGGTTGTCCATTGAGCCCCACTCTATTTAACATTTATATAAATGAATTAGCCAAAGCGTTAAATAACTCGAATGCCCCCGGCCCCCGGCCAAGCAATCCTGACTGAATCAGAAATCAAATGTCTCCTCTTTGCAGATGATTAAGTCATTCTGTCTAAAACAAAAGAAGGACTACAACAGCTCCTTGACATCCTAGACACATTCAGTCAGACATGGGATCTTAAAATTAACCTCGCAAAAACTAAAATAATGATTTTTCAAAATAGATCAAGGTGTAGGGAAAATAAATACACCTTCAGAGCAGGAAACCAGGTCCTCCAGCACACCCATGAATACATCTATCTGGGACTAAAACTGAGTTCGACAAGAAACTTCAATCTGGCTGTGAATGAGCTGACAGCAAAAGCAATGAGGGTCTTCTATATTATTAAAAATACAATTCAACATGAAATTCCAATTCAAACCTGGCTAAAAATCCTAAAAGCAATAATTGAACCGATTGCACTATATGGCAGTGAGATATGGGGACCCCTAAAAACTGGGAATGGGAAAAAGAAGAAATTGAAACTCTGCATACCCAAATTTGCGAAAGCATCATAAAAGTAAACAGAGCGACACCAAACAACTCATGCAGAGCTGAATTAGGACAATACCCCTTATTAATAAGCATCCAAAAGAGAGCTCTGAAATTCTACCAGCACCTGAAGCGCAGTGACCCGAGCTCATACCAGGCTGAGGCCCTGCGGTGTCAGGAGCAGAACCGGCACTGGATCGCTCTCTCACAGCTGGTGCTGAAGCTACACCCACACCAGCACAGCACATTTGGCCCAACCAAATTATACAACTACAAAAATAACATTACATTACCTATTGGAAAGAAGCCACTAAATTACAAAAGAAGATGGAACTCTATTTACACCTGAAGAGAGACTAAAAACCAGCAGAATACCTGAGCTGTGTGAAAGAGCATAAAGTGAGAAAGACCCTAACCAAATACAGGCTGAGTGACCACAGTCTGGCCATAGAGAGAGGACGGCACAGACAGAGATGGCAGCCGCGAGAGCAGAGACTGTGTTCCCTGTGCTCTCAGAGAAAGGTGGAGACAGAGGAACACTTCCTGCTGCACTGCCATTACTATCACAACATCAGATCAGACTATTTCACTAAATTCCAACAACTAGAACCAAATTTTATGGCATTACCGAATTCAGAAAAATGTATTCATATTCTGGGAGAAAAATATTGCTTGACTACAACAGCAGCCAAATATGTGACAGGCTGCCACAAACTAAGAGAGTCAGCCAGTGGACAAAACTAAATGCAGAAATATTCCCATCTCAGCTGAATGTGTACAAATGTATAAAGTTTTTTTTATTGTCATAATAATTTTCTTGATTACAAAATGTATTCATGTATTTGTTTACTGATTGATTTATTGATTTTCTTTCTTATTTTTTTTTTTTTCATTGCTTATGTGATGGCCAATGCTTTGGCAATACTGTTATGTTTGTTTGTTGGAATAATTACTGGAATCATAGAGGTTTCAGGACCTGACTGCTCTTAAGAGTTTATGGCTTTTAAGCAATAAAAGACCATTATATGATGTTAAGTATTTCAACAAATACTTATTTGTGGATCATATGGATGAAACTAACAGTTTATTTTTCCCCCATTTTTATTTTTATAAAACATTTTATTAAAGTATTCAACTTGTCTTTGAGGAAAAGATGTTTAATTGTTATGAAAATAATAAGAACACCTAAGAAGTATGGATATACATTATATGCATGGGTTTGCAGAGAGTTCCTCAGGGGCTCAAATGGGGCTCAAATGTAAAAACTACAGGAAAAAAAATAAATATAAATATAACAAACTCCCATATTCTCACTTCAACTGCTTTATTTCCAGCAAATGTGTCTCTATAAAAGAAAGATTCTATGGTAGTTTAAGTTTGCATTTGAGACCACATTCTTATCCGTTTAATAATTGTAATGAATTATCTGATAAACAAAAACATTTGTTTTTGAATTCTGGATCTTGTCATTTGTTTTTACTCCTTTAGCTTCAGTATTCACAAACAATATGAAAAAAAAAAAAAAAAAACCTGCATGATGCTAAATGTGCAGTGATATACAAACCTTCTCAGAATGAATACATTACACAACAGGAGGAGCATCAAGAGAGTGACTGATGTATAATGAAAGATTGATCAAGTGTGTTTACTGTCTACCTACTCTATAAATGACAATGATAAAGAGCCAGCACGAATAAAGAGATTCATATTTTCTGTGTAGAGTTGCTGTTTGTTATGGTGTAGCTCTATTATGAACTAGAACTGATTTGAAAGTTTGTAAAGTTCAAATTCTTTAAATAATAACACGAGTATGGAATGCAAAAAGCTGCTTTTAAAAGAAAACTGTAACACTAAAGCAGTGTCTTTAAATGCCCAGCTGCTGTAACGTGACAAGATGTGTGAAATAACCTATGTGCTAAAAGAGAGAACTACCATATGAAAACTGTCTGCAGTCTTTAAAATGCCCACTAAAACATCTTTGGATGCCAAAATATTCCCGCTGTAAAATCTAAATAAATATGATGTGCCTCTATAAGAGCACTAAATCAGGATAATCTCTTTTTCCGGTTTGTTGTCCAGCTGAGACATCTGCTGGGCGTGGTAAAAGGCCTTTAGGGTCTTCCATAAGGAAGCAGTTCATATGTCCACTTTTACTTTGTCCAGAGAATTATCCATTTTTGTCAGAGTCTTTTTGATGCGTAATGCTGTAAGTCTGGCTGATGGGTTCTGGTACCAACATTCCTTCATGAGTTTAACGATTGATGTTAAAGTCTGAAAAATAAAAAAGAAGACTGAATCAAGCAATGTGAAGGTGAAAAACAAAGCAATGGAGGAATGAATCATCAATAGAAAGAAATAAGAATTGTTGCTATAATGTTTGTATTGCTGCAGATATATCTTTGTGGCTATTAGAAAGCAATACTTCATCACACAATTTATTTACAAATAAGAACTATTAAGCATATAGGACATATGGTCACACGTGTGCATATAACAGATTCAAATGTGGTGTGAGATCCAATCAGAATTTAGAGTAGGAACTACTAGTAATTACAATAGTAATAATTTCTTATTTTCATGCGACATCATGCCCTTAACTACATGGAGGGCAAAACAAGGCTTTCCTTTGTGCCCGCCATTAATTTTTTCCAGGTTTGTACGAAGTACTAATGTAGTAACAGTAATATTAAAATACCAAAGTCAATATTCACCTTATCAATGATGCATACTATGTAGACGCAAGTAAATTACCTCAGAAAATATAAACAATGCATAGTTTAATAGTTCCATAGAAAACCATTATAAAGAAAACGCTTAGAGCATTGAGTTTATATTCTGGGCTCATCTGCTAGTCTACATCAATATGATAGTATACATCAATAACGTGTATACTTTATTTGATCTTTTAATATCACTGTTTTAGTACATGTTCCCCAGGTTTCACAGTCAAGGCTTCAGATAGTCCCAGACTAAAATGCATGTTTGAGGTGTTTTAACTGAAAGCAACTTGCTTGTCAGTGCCATGGTTTTGTCTCAAGATGCACACCATTAATGTTTTTTTCTAAGGCACATTTATAAAAGCTACGTAAATTCCCTAATTGAACTAAGGCCTAATCCTGGCTTAATCCAAGCCCTGTCTGTGAAACCTGTCTGTGAAAAAGGCACTTTAAGTGTTTTTCACGTTAAGCATTTTAGAATGTCCCATTGATTTGCTGTATATGGATTACAAGTGCCCAAAACAAGCATTTTGTTCACATTTTTCTTTTTCTTCTTTTGAGAGGTGATTAAATATACACTATATATTGCCAAAAGTATTGGGGCACCCCTCCAAAACATTGAATTCAGGCGTTTCAATCACTTCCATGGCCACAGGTATATAAAATCAAGCACCTATAGGCATGCACACTGCTTCTATATACATTTGTGAACTAATGGGTCACTCTCAGGAGCTCAGTGAATTCAACCCTGGTACTGTGATAGGTTGCCAACAGTGCAATAAATCCATTCGTGAAATTTCCTCACTACTAAATATTCCACGGTCAACTGTTAGTGGTAATATAACAAAGTGGAAGCAATTGGTAACAACATGAACTCAGCCATGCAGTGGTAGGCCACAATCCTAGAGCAGGGTCAGCGCATGCTGAGGCGAACAGTGTGCAGAAGTCGCCAATTTTCTGTCAATAGCAACTAGGGGTTGCACAGCAACTAGTCGACGTCAAGCTTAACCCCTAGAAGTTTGAGCTGTTTTGGGGCCCTTTAGAAGTTGACATGATCTGACATCTGTGCTTTTTTCAGTTGCTTATAAACATATTAATGGCAAAAGTGTAATGACACTGTATTCAGCACAAACTGGGCTACCATAATATGTGAGCAACATGTATGTACATGCTTGTATTTTTGAGAGAATAATGTTTATGCATGGTTTTTGAAAAAACAAAAAAATGGTTTTAAAATGAAGGCCTCAAAACACAATAGATATGTGTCCACAAGACTTTTGATTAATGGGTTTTAGAGTTTTTAGCTTCAAAATGATGTGAGAATCATTGAGCCTACTTATTCACATAAAGCAATATATTAATTTACATTTTGTAAGACACTTTTTCTTTACAAAGGCAGTATGGGAGGAGGCGTGAACGTTAATGAATAATGCTGGGTATCACACCTGAGAGAATAAAAGAACGCATAATAGACCACATAATTACCTGCATAATGAATGAGCTTCAGGTATGTGACTGAGAGGGAGCTAAGCAACAGGACAAAGAAAATATATTTTGTTGTAGTTTATTTAGAATGTAGTCAACAAAGTCCTATTATATTTTAAATGATCAAAAGATTTGACTCCACTGCAAAAAATGCTCTCCTTATATAGTATTTTTTCTTGTTTCCAGTCCAAATATCAAAAAATTCATAAATCAAGACTCATTTACTAGATAGGGGAGGGGGTGGGTACTTTCATTTTCTTCAAAATGAAGTGAGTTTTTGCTGAACCCCATCGAGTTGGCTTTTTTTCTTATCAGTGCCAAAGAGACTCAAATAAGTTTTTTTTATCATTCAGGCAAGTGTTATACATCATTATAATCTGTTAAGTTTCTATTTTTTGTGTACAGTCACAATAAAAACAAATTGTTGTGCTTTTTGCAAAATAAAGAAAACAAACATGATGTGCGATCTGCAGCCTCTCTCTCAATGATGTCTAACCTGACTGTCTTCAGAAAATGACCTGTAGCTTAGTGAAATCTTATCACACAAACATGAGACATATGTCTAAAGAAACGTTAAAATGTCAGGTTTTAAATAATGTAAATCAAATCGAATCGTATTAATGTCATCAGTTTGAAAACAGAGATGTCAGTCGTTCCTCTTCATTATCCGGTAATGCGAACACGCAAATTGAGATTCAAATACCATGCGTCAACGCCCACACATCAACCCAAACAAACACTTCAAGTGAAGCGCCACACTTCAGCTACATTGTTTTGAGATGCGTTGAGGAATAATTCTCCTCGTGGAAAGCTGTTTATGTTCTGTTCAGAGCAATGGATTCAGCAGCTGATTGGGGTAGGCTAAGTTTATTCTGTTAGCATCTGTGAATATTAAACGCAAAAACCTGTGCAAGGACAAGGACGCACTGAAGCTTTCTTTGTTTAAATTAGCTAAAAAATCAGCTTACAGTCAGATTTAAATAATTACCTTGACAAACTATACATCATTAAAAAGATCTAAGACTCAAGCTTCCATTTTTTACCTCTGTTGTATTCTCAAAAGCCCTATTCGGACGGGATTAGTTTTAAATGGGGAGGTGGGGGTGAAGTAATTATTACCAGAGGTTCTCTGTGATTTTAGTCCCGTCCGAATGTGCCATCTCGGTAATCATTACGGACAATGTCAGTAAAGATTACGGAGACTTACCTTTTGTAAAAAGGTCTGGAAAAATGACCTTGGGTAAAACTAATCCCGTTCAAATAGACCCACTGTAAAAATGTACGGTAAAATTCCATCATTTGTGAGATGCTGGTCCAGTGGGTTAAACCATGGAACTGATACGCAGAAGGTTGCTGGTTCGATCCCAGCGGTCACCACCAGTGTGTCCTTGAGCAAGGCACTTTACTCCATGTTGTTCCAGGGGGATTGTCCCTGTAATAAGGGCACTGTAAGTCGTTTTGGATAAAAGTGTCTGCCAAATGCATAAATATAATAATTTCCTTTTTAAAAGTAGTTTTTGGTGTGTTTTGCAAGCATGGAAGTGCTTGAAGAAGCACTCTGTTTCGTTGTAGATGGTGGGACCAGTCCTGCCGCTGGCCGTTTTGATGCCCTAAGCGCGATCACTTTATGATGCCCACGGTGGTGGCGTTCGCAAATTTTGCAGAGCTGACCTGCGGGAGGGTAGAGAGAGCATTTTCTTGTGGTGCTCCCCAGAGCACTTGGTGCCGTACTATCAAGTCAAGTCAAATCAACTTTATTTATATAGCGCTTTTAACAATGTAGATTGTTTCAAAGCAGCTTTACAGTGTTAAACAGGAAAATAATGCAGCATAATTTTATTAAGCTGTATAGCCATTTGATGTCAGTAGTTAATTTCAATTTCCATACGGTGACAACACAATCCAAACAGAATCGTTAGACTGGACCTAACTGTTATATATAATATATATAATGTGTGTATATTACATATATATATATATATATACATTATATATATATATATATATATATATATATATATATATATATATATATATATATATATATATATATATATATATATATATATATATATATATACATATACATACATATACAGTGAGGAAAATAAGTATTTGAACACCCTGCTATTTTGCAAGTTCTCCCACTTGGAAATCATGAAGGGGTCTGAAATTGTCATCGTAGGTGCATGTCCACTGTGAGAGACATAATCTAAAAAAAAAAAAATCCCAAAATATGATTTTTTAACTATTTATTTGTATGATACAGCTGCAAATAAGTATTTGAATACCTTTCTATCAGCTAGAATTCTGACCCTCAGAGACCTGTTAGTCTGCCTTTAAAATGTCCACCTCCACTCCATTTATTATCCTAAATTAGATGCACCTGTTTGAGGTCGTTAGCATAAAGACACCTGTCCACCCCATACAATCAGTAAGAATCCAACTACTAACAT